>JAVGVS010001258.1:0-26402 GCA_032718565.1 Distichodus sexfasciatus
ACCACTGTGCAAGAAAAGGGTAAAGTAATTTCATAGTTCTTGGCTACAGAAGAGTAAATAAATACTTTTATAATTTAAGATAAATATGTATTACAATTCATCCTCAATCTATATTTTTTAGTAATAAATATTAATAAATAAAAAAATTTTTTAGTTAGAATAATTACAAATAGTGGACACAAACTACAAAATTATGGAAAAGGAAGGATATAAAGCTAAGGAGTATCGGTCAAACCACGAGACCTCATGGCCCAGTCCTACAGGACCCAAGTCCATACCCTGTCACACCAAATAATACCTGGCAAATGAATTAAAGCAAAACCCAAGCAAAGAACCAAAAATGGACAAGAAGAGCAGGTCTCCATTACAAGTTTATTTATAAAATAGAATGAATGATTAGGGTCAAGGGAGAGTACTAGAAAGTCCTTCCTTTGAGTTCAGGCCCTGTGGAAAAAGGGTGCCCAGTCGGGAAATCCAGTCTGCTTCGGCTTTCTTACGCTGGCGACATGACCAGTTCGGATTGTGCTCCAAGCCCGTAATCCAAAGGTAAGACAAATCATGCAACTGAAAATGTTGAACCAAACAAGTATTTAATCTATTCTTCCGAATATTATGAATCTGGACCAAATAAAGAACTAACAGAGATTAAATCAAATAAAAAAAAATGAGGGGTGGAAAGGGTTCTAAGGTGAGAATCAGCTAAGAAAAAGGGCTGGAATGAAGTAATTTAAATAGAGGTCCGAACAGGATGGGGGTTAGGTTAGGACTGGGGTTGGGATAGGAATGAGACAAAGGTTAGGATGGAGGTTAAGTTAGGATGAGGAGCCGGATAAAAGTTAGGGTTGGAATTGGGATTGGAATTGGAATTAGGGTTGGGAATAAAGTTAAGGGTGGGGAGTAGGATTGGGGTAAGGATAGGGTACGGATGGGGGTTAGGTTTAGGGTTGAGATTAGGATTAGGGTTAGGGATAGGGTTGGGATAAGGATTAGAGGAGGGTAAGGATAAGGTTGAGGTTAAACAAAGAATGAAAAAAGAATTGGGGTTAGGTTTAAAATTAAGGTCGGGCTTAGGGTTAGGGTAGGATTGGGGATAGGATAAAAATCAGGGTTAGAGTTCAGATTGGGGTTGGGGTTGGAATTGGGATTAGGATAAAGATTGGGGTTAGGGTTGGGGTTGGGATGAAGGTAGGAATTAGTATAGGATAAAGGTTAAGATAAGAGCTATGATTAGGGTTGGGGTTAGGACGGGGGTTAGGATTAGGGCAAGAATAGGAAATAGGGTTGGATAAGGCTTAAGGTAAGGGTTAAGGTTAGGTTTAGGGTTGGAATTAAGGTAAGGGTTAGGGTTAGGGTTAGGGTTAGGGTTAAGGGGCAAAAAAGCACCTACCATACCCCCTACGATTTGAAAAGTTGTTAGGGTTAGGGTTAGGGGTTAGGGTTAGGTTAGGGTTAGGGTTAGGGTTAAGGGGCAAAAAACCACCTACCATCCCGCCTATGATTTGAAAAGGGGCGCGGTTGGGGGGTGTGGCCGGGTCTACGCGTGCTTGCACGAAGAAACGCTCTATCTCACTTTGTTTCTTAGATAATCAAAAAAACTTAACTTTTTTTCTAAGTAGGCATTTATCCAGGGTTAGGGTTAGGGTTGGACTCTACCCGTCGAGTAGAACCTGGGGAACTTTGTTTGGAGTATCTATGACCTTCCTATGCGGAGATATGCCCACTTTTGTGTTTTTATGCTAACATGCTAATATGCTACTTTTTGAGATAATTGCAGATTCTGAATCCTGGAGTCACGAAACGTGGAGATCCGAAGTTTGAGTGGATTCTGAGCATGCTAACTTTGGTGCTAAGTGCAACTTTGTCTTTTTGGAAAATTTTCCTAAGTCCAAACAGGATTTTCACCAAAGTTGTCACAGTACCTATACAGGAGTGCATATAAGAGCTTCCTGAGTTGAATGGTATAGCTTTTTGGTGTCATGAATTTTGGTCCAATTCTTAGGATTTTTCAGCTAGGGTTAGGATAGGTTAGGTTTTTAGGGGTTAGGATTAGGGTTAGGGTTGGGGTTAGGGGTTAGGGTTACGTTAGGGTTAGGGTTGCTCACCCAAAGCAAAATATACAAATCCATCCAATGAATACCATCACACCTCAAAACCGAAAGTGCCAAATTTCAAAAAAGTTCACCCACTCTAATTATGTATATCACAACCATAAAAACATATCAAATCCATGCTAAAAAAGAGGTAATTTATTTGAAACCACAGTGCAACAGAAAGGGCAGAGAATTCATAGTTTTCACCAATCATATAAATATAAAAATAATTGTCAATATAAATATAAATACTCTTAAGTTCATCCTCAATACTATTAAATAGAATAGATATTTATTAATTCAACATTAAAATATCCCTCAAGGTCAAAACCAATAGACATTAGTTCTAAAATAAAGATAACCCGTATGTCTTTAAACCTGCCTTTAAAGGATGCTCTTAAAGTTGTAATCTCTTTAAGATTAAGTTCAGTGGAGCAACAACCAGACCAGCCCAAAGCTCTAAAAAATGAATAAAAAGAAATAAAGTGACTACAGAGAGCAAATGGATGTTTCAGATTTATTCATTAAAAATGATTGTAGAATAGTGAAGAGTTGAGGGAGACTGTTGAATTAACTTTCCTTCGAGTTCAGGCCATTTGGAAATAATGTGTCCAGTCGAGAGATCCACTCTGTTTCAACTTTCTTTCGTTGCCAGGACGACCAGCTCGGGTTGTTCTCTAGACCGGGAATAAAAAGGTGAGAGATGTCATGTATATGAAAGGGTTTAACTAAATGAGTGTTCAGTTCATTCCTTCGGATGTTATAGAGAAGTTGCTTAAGCCGAGTGCTCAAATTATGTTTAGTCTCACCAACATATAACATACCACAATAGTCATAAGTGATTACATAGACAATATTGGATGATTCCAAAGAGAAAGCAGTAATTGGAGCTGAACAGTTTGCAAATGAGTTGTGAATGTAGTGCAAAGTCTTGTAATCTGCTGTTTCTGGTGGGGATAAAGGTACTAAATGACGAGTAAATGTAGTTTTTACTAATACATCTTTAAGGTTTTTATTCCGCCAGTATGCTGAGATCAAGATATACTGCCTAAAAGGCGGGTGTCCCTCTGAAAGGTTCTTAAAGTGTTGGCGTATGGAACGGTGAATAGATGGAGCCATGCTAGAGTAGCAGGTGACTAGTGGTACAAGTCTTGGTGATTGAGGGTCCTTGGTTAAGGCAGAGGAATACCTAAGTTCTAAATCTACGTCCCTTGGTTGAGAAGTCAGGGCCAATTCTTTTAACGTTTCGTTTTTGATATTCCTCAAAAAACGTTTAGAATAACACCGAGTACGTAAAGCTCGAAACAGTATCTGGATTGCTTGTTTGCAGTCATCTAGAGAGGAACAAATCCTGTAAAACCTGATAATTTGAGACCTTATAATGCCCCGAAAAGTATGTTTAGGGTGGTGGCTACTTTTGTGCAGAAGAGAATGGGAGTCCGTGGGTTTAAAATAAACCTTCGTCCGAAATTTTTTTTGGGTAGCTGTATGAGGAGCCAAAAACACAGTAGTGTCCAAGAAGTTTACTTGTTTTGAATGGACCGTGGCTTTAAGGTGGATTGAAGGATGATGTGAATTAAGAGTATCTAAGAAAGTTTGAAAATCTAATAGAGAGTGAGGCCAAGCTCCAATGATATCATCTAGACATCTAAAATAAAATGACGGTCGAAGTACACATTTAGATAAAGCTCCCTGTTCCCACTCTGCCATATATATATTTGCATATGAAGGAGCAAACCTCTGGCCCATAGCTGTTCCATGTATTTGTAAGTAAAATTTATCATCGAATTGAAAATCATTATGAGTCAAACAGATTTTAATGAGTTGGAGTAAGGTATTATCCGGTCTCTAAGGATCTGGGTACTTACAAAAGACATTCCTGATTGCCTGTAAACCTGCCAAAGTATCAATATTAGTGTATAAGTTATTGACATCTAGTGTAAATAGAATGGTATGGTCAGAGACAATTAGAGGGTCAAGTTTTTCTAAAAAGTGGTAAATATCTTTAAGATAAGACAGATGTTTTGTCGAAAGCGGATTCAGAAAATGGTCAATATAAATGGAGACATTATATGATACACTGTTGCAATCCAAGACTATTGGGCGTCCTGGAGGAGTTTCAAAGGGAAGAGGCCACTCATTAGGAGGTTTATGAATTTTAGGTAGGATGTAAAATTGGTGAGGTCTAGATTCCGAGGGACTCATAAGAAAGGCCTTTTGTTTAGAATTAATGTAGCGATGTTGATATAGCCCTTCGATCAGTTTGCCAATTTGAGATTGAGCAATGGACTGAACTGAAGTGGATATTGGACGGTAATATTTAGAATTCCCAAGTTGTCTATGTACCTCCTGCAGATATCGGTTTGTATCTAAGATAACAATTTTAGATCCCTTGTCTGCCGGTTTAATGATTGTGTTTTTATTATTTTTGAGTTCCTGAATGGCTTGCTTCTATTAAATTAGGGGTAGTGGGAGCCCCACACTTCTGAAGATAACCTCTCAGCGATAAGCAATCTGCTTTAATCGTCTGTCGTAAGTTGTTGCTCACTTGATGATCCTCCGGTTCCCAAGTGGAAGGGAAAGTAAAAGGAATAAGTTTATGAGATTTAGAAGATGAGAAATGCTCTATAAGTTTTAAATGATGATGATAATTGTGCAAATCCTTTTTTAGTTCGTCTTGGTTCGAATGGAAGATAGACAGAATAAAACTAAGACCCTTCTCGAACAACGACACTTGGGAAGGGGTAGGGCGAAATAAAGTGGAAAGGTTATATATTAAAGAATAGGAGGCTGCTAACTGTAATATGTAATCCGGCGATAAAGAAGGGTGATGTTGGGAGTCGTCCAAACTTAAGGTGCCACTCAGTATAAGTTTAAATGTTTGCACCATTCGTTAAACACTGTTTGGGCTGTAGTAGAAGTCCAATGTATTTTGTCAGATGTAGTATAAAAAACATCCTGAGAAATAGTGGGGATGTGCGGAAAATGGTCGGAAATAAAATTATTTACTTGCAAAAGATTTTGTTATTGAGTCAAGGTCAATAAGAGAGAGAAATTTATCAACGGTATGTGAACAATTGCATTAGCAAATGTGATGCACGCCTGTTTATATAAGAGGGAAAATTGCTTATTAGTGGTTCTTTTTGGATCATGATCCATATTATTAAGTCCTACTGAAAGAACAACCAAACTCACTCGTGGTTCCACCGGTGTCTGTTCTAACAGTTTGTAAAAGTGGTATGTTGTAGCTCCCGGATAACTATCAATGCGTATTTTCGGATTACTGTGAGGCAGAATGCGGTTAAGGTTGGAGTCTCCCAAAAACAAATAATTTTCCAAAGTTTAAGTTTATCTTTGGGGTTCGATACGCGATGACAGTTAGGAAAAAAAAGCGGTTGAGATGAGTGAGAAGTCGGGCAATTAACGCTCGGCTGTTTTGGGGAGTGTGGAGAGTGATGGGGTGTTGGGTGAATAGCCATGGGGCTAGTCATTCGGTTTAGGGAGGCCGGTTGGCCCGAAGGTTCCGATCCCTTGGTGGAAGAAGAAAGTTCAGAAGTGTAAAGAGGAAGGAGATTAACTTCAGCCGCTCTAGTCTCCAACGTCCCTTTCTGGGCAGGAGGGCCTTATGGCATATCATCCTGGTTCGCCTGTGAGTCATGGTGAACAATATCATCAGTGTTTACTACCAAATGATTGTGTATAGGTGCGTGTAACATCAGTGGCGGGGGAGACAAAGCTGGATCAATCTGACTATCTATCGAGTGGTGTACTAAGGCCTCTCTCTGTTGAGTGTCGTTGGGGAAGTGGGGTCAATACCTTAGTCGATATAGAAGGTTCACTCGTCAAAGCAGTATGTGGAGGGGATGGCCTGCACATAGTATCTGAAGGAGAAAGAGGCCTAGTATGGTCCGAAGGTATGGGCTCACTCATGGTTGCCATTGGTGAAGGAAGAGGAGGGAAAGTCTCTAAGTCGTCTATATCGGGTACATTCTGTGTCTCCGGTA
Source organism: Distichodus sexfasciatus (assembly GCA_032718565.1). Classification (NCBI taxonomy): domain Eukaryota; kingdom Metazoa; phylum Chordata; class Actinopteri; order Characiformes; family Distichodontidae; genus Distichodus; species Distichodus sexfasciatus. The sequence continues at coordinate 6,095 of JAVGVS010001258.1, forward strand.
CTGGCTCTGTATTTGAGAGGGAAAGATGTAGAGTAGGAGGGGTAGAGGGAGACAGTTTGTGCCCATAGCGTTTTCTCGCCCATCCACTCGCAATTTGAAAAGCTAAATGATTATACGGATCTGTGTTTTCTTTTAAAAGTAAAGTCAATTGGGTTGAATTGTGAGAAGGGTTAGGGTTAGGTGCAGTCTTCCCCCCCTCAAGCTCCAAGATACAACAGGCCTATGAGGTCACAATTTTTTGAACCGTGGGTCCAACGGGGACCCACCACACCTACCTTTGCTCGGGATAATTTCCGTGCTAGGGGACAACGCCAGGCTGGACAATGGGGATTCCGGACGGGCCCCAGATACCTGAAAACAAAAGTCCAGCACGAACAACGCGTGTCAAAGCACAAACAATCTACAGTGCCTGATTTCATTACCAAAACCAAGGCCCTGTTCAAAATTATCAAATTGGTGCATCATAAAAATAATGTGATGCAGGGCCAACCACCGGCCATCACCAAAATGGAACAGCACTTGGCAGAGGTCATCAAACCAGCATTGCCCAACTCCACAACACACACACTGATTATGGGGAATGCTAAAAGTTGGGCATACACCACAATGCTCATCCTTCAGGACCATTACCGGCAGGCCCTCCAGGAGGAGGTGAATGGTCTTACACCCCTCCCGGATGAGGAGTGCGAGGAGTGCTTCCAAATGGCCACAACATGGGCCAAGAGAGCATTTGGGAAAAGGCTGCAGAATAAAACCTTGCATGAGGCTTCTGTTTTGGCACAAGGGGAGCAGCAGTCTCCCTGCCCACCGGCCGGGCCCAGGACGGACCCGAGACAGCCGGCCGTTCAAATGGCACCGCCGGTGGCGGTTGAGGCGGTGGTTGCTGCTGCTTCTTCTCCTCCTCCCCCACCTGCACTCTCTTCTTCTCCTCCTCAATCGATTTCTTCTCCTCCTCCAGTATCTATGGCAGTAAATACAAAACGATCAGTAGTACATGCCATGGTACACGAGGATACTGAGGAGCATCCACACTTGGGACAGTCACAGGGGCAGGTAAAAAATACCTCTACAATGACTGAACAACCCAGAGATTGGTCACCTTATAGTGTGGAAGCAGAACCACAACAGGAGAACATAGACCCTCCGAGCCCCCTTACCTCGACCCCGGTGTCAACCTTAAAGACGGTCGAAGCACCTAAAGAACAGCCCGTCCGACAGCGCCAGAGCCGTATCGCCCGGGTGGCAACTGAGACAGAGGTGGAACAGTATTCCACGCCACTGGCACGCCCCGCTCCACAGGCTCGACGTCGGCCTCTAAAAACCAACCCGGCTGTCTCGTCAGATCCGGATCTGTTGGTAGTGGGGTCACAACACAGCGAGGTTGGTGGGCACACTGGTTCCGTGGTACAATGTGAGAAGATGCCAAGCCCTGTGAAACCCGCTGAAACCATACTCACCACTCCAAATGAGCCCAGTCCCAGTCTCAGGCTGAGTCTCAACCTTAGTCCTCCAGCGGGGGAGGGCCGAGAGAACAGACCTAGGAGACACCTGAAAACATTCAGGAACAGGACTGGACACTGAGTGCAAACAAAAAGTGGCTGATTGTTGGCGACTCTAACCTGTCCAGAATTCCACCGTTCACCTGCACGGACCTCCAGGTGGAGAGTTATCCAGGTGCCACGTTTTGACACATGGAGGCCGTGATCAATAAGGCCACGGTCACGGTGGATGTCGAACTGGTGATACTCTCCCTGGGCATAAATAGTCGAACACACAACACCAAGGACACCGCCATAAAACAGACGCAGGCCGCACTCAGAGCGGCTAAAAATAAGTTCCCGCTGGCTCAAATATGGGTCCCGGAAATTATTTCTCGGGCCTCCTACCGGTAAGAGAACAAACAAGGCTGAACGCTTTAAATCAACACATTCGTACTCACCTTAAGCAACCCAGTCTCACGGCATTTCGTGATATAGTCACGAAATTTAATCTATTGATTCGTGTTCATGGACACGAATTTCCCTCTTTATTCGTGTCACTCTGCATGAATTTCGATCCAATGTATTTCAATAGGAAATATCTTTCGTGCCTCCAGTACGTTTTTCTTTCTTCGTGTCACTCTGCACGAATTTCGATCCAATGTATTTCAATAGGAAATATGCTAAAACTGATATCATCCCGATATCCTCGTTTTTTCTCAACGCCTAACAGAAAAGTGTGCTTGATAATTCAACAATGCGATGTTTACTATAAAATTCTTTATAATTACCATCCCTGAGAAACAGTATTGTTGGTATGCAAGTTTTTGTTTTTTTTTTTAATTAGGAGCCGTTCAGTGACCTAATATCATAAAGAAAAATAAGATTTGTGCCAGGCGAAAGATGATTTTTCATCATTTTGAGTCCAACAATACAGAATAAACTTGTGACATCCAGCAATGCACCTTTTTTTTAGTTATTATATTATTATATTGATTACTCCATAACATTAATAATGGAAAAATAGTTTCTGATCATTTTAGAAGATGAAATAGTGAAGTTTTGATCACTGTTGAGCCAATTTTGGATCATTTTGGCACCTAAAATGACCAGCTTCTAGCCATTCTGGAAGTGGCCTGTTCTACGAAAACGCGATGAAAGTGTCCTATCCAGAACTCCGTAATCAGGAAGTAAGCTGTGTTATGGTAGCGCTTAGCTTAGCATACAGTATATTCTGCTTGTAGTGGATATAAACGGGCATTACGCACGGTAAGGAGCTGCTTTTTGCTTTCGGACTGAATGCTTAGGTGTTCGCGACATGCCACGACCGTAATGCCGTAATCTATTTCGGTAATGCTGCAATAAAACGCACGTGGCTGTGTTTACTGGCGCTTTACAGATGACGTCATCTAGAGCGACCACCGAGGGGCGAGGACTATTTCGAGGATCTAACCCTTGGTAGTGCTGTCAGGAAGAGCTGATGTAACGCAAATGCAAACACAAACACAAACTTTTGCGAATAAACTCTGAAAAGAGTAAAGAAATAGGCTTTATTATGGATGTAATGCAGGTGACGTCATTGTTTGTGGGCTTTAAAAGTTAAAGGGAACATTTGCCCCTAGTAAAATCATTCAGCATGTGATGGGGCGCGGGAGTCCCGGGTGAGTCGCGGTACGTCAGATACACAGCGCGTGCATTATAGGCTGTAAAATAGGACTTTTAGTGAGTGCGTTTTTTTGCTCAATTTCATATTTTAGCTGTTTTTGCGCATTAGTTTCTCGCAAATGCTTTTTCACACACATCAGTATAATTATACCTGCCGTTTAGTCTTATGATTCTGACGATATATGTATGATGTCTATACATCAAAGGGATCCCAAGTTATTAAAGTTAGATTAAAGTGGACGCAATTTGCCGGTAGTACCCAAAAGGTTAATATATGTATAAGAATTATATATATATATATATATATATATATATATATATATATATATATATATATAAAGCAGAAGAAAAAGAAAAAAAGTTTTTGGATAGTGGACATATATTTTATGTTCCTCAGCACTCTGTTGCTATGGAGACAGAACCAGCTGCTTTGCGACTGGGTGAATTCTTGTCGTGCACTCAAACCGCACTGTTCCGGTAAGGTACCACGCTAAAAAATAATGACCACGTTTTGTTGAAATCTATAATTGATCCGCTTTCTTTGCCCTTAGACTCGTGGTTTCATATTGGGACAACGATAAAGTCCGACCAATGGTTTCCTCATTATCAGCGGAAAAAAAACCATACACTTGTGAAATGAGCTCCATTTGCTAAGCGGCCTAGCAAACTTTAGTGTAAACTAACTCTCGGTTCTATTAGCTGAAGGGTAACCTAGCGTGGAGCACTGCATTATTGTGTGGGTCAAGGGTGATTTTATCTCGATCATCATGACCTTATGTTTCAGTCGTAGCCAAAATGAGAAAATGTGAACATTATGGAACGCTAAACACGCAGAAGCAGTGCGCTCTTGCGCAGAAAGTACTACAAAAATAACGAGTAATAACGAGTCACGTGCCAGGAAATCCCTAATATTGATAAAGGTGTCCAGCTATTGCTGTAGCTCTGCTGAATAAAAACAGAAACTTTGTGACTGATGAAAGGAAGAAAGACAAATATATGAAATATATGGTATGTGGTATATAAATAATGCAGTGTTTTTGACATAGCATCTATTACAGTATGAAAACTATGAAATATATCTTCTGCCTTATCCTGTGATAAAAATGGGAAAAAATACAGAAGAAAACTATAAAATATAGAATACAGATTATTTGTTATTTAGCCAATTAAAACTAAGATTGAAAAACAAAAAGCATTATGGTATTATTACATTTGACATCTATGTCCCCTAACTTCAGATTCTGAACGGACATGAAATAACTTGGCCTAACATTACTACACATAACATTGCCTTTAAATCTGGGATGAGGAAGCCCCAGACGCACATTAGCAGACAGAAAATAACAAAAACATGATTTTTTTAAAAATTCATGTACCTTAAGTATTTATAAGAAATTCAGAATATCTCACTATAGGGGTACACTTTTTAAACCTTATTTTAACATAACTACTCAACACTACATAATTAAGATTTTCTGTTCTCCTTCCAGATCCTGCCAAATTAGTCACCTGTCCAAATCTTGTCCGAATCTAACCGAACCCAAAGGCACTTTTAAGAGCCAAACTCTATCTGTCTATCTATCTGTCTATCTATCTATATGTCTATCTAAAATCTATATATCTATCTGTAATCTATATATCAATCTCTGTCTGTCTATCTCTTGCAACCTTTACACTCATCTGTCTCACTGACCATATTTCTATCCATCTTTCACTCTTTATTATAACTTTACTCTCTATCTACTTGTCTGTCATATCCATCTTTGTCAGTCTGTCTGTCTTTAATCTGTCTGTATTTGTTTGTGTTGTAATGCCAACCAGACATAAACTTGACTCTCAGGATCCCCACTACCAAGAGGGGAGACGCATGGCTCTTGAACTGAAATTAGACCATGCTCTAGCTGAAGCCATGGTAAGATTTTTTTATATACCTAAATCATTTTATACTTGAGCATGCGAATGGGGGATAACGTAAAGTAAAAATGTATTGAATGTAGAAGAAGGACGAGTGCAGGATATGTCATGCAGGTATATTACATGGTAAATTTAAGTAATTGACATCCTATAATGCTCACTGGCGAATGTAAATGAAGGAATTTTTTATTAAAGAATGGAGCGCCATCCCTCCGAGTTACAGAGTCTTGGATAATCTATGGCAAGGCTCATTTTAACACGTTCAAAACCTTACTAACACATTATGTTGTGTCTTCATTTCACTAATTACCTGTCTTTTGGATCCAGTACCTTTAACAACATCAGTTTTACAAGAAATTTTTACTCCAACACACAGACATCATCTGTGGAGAGGAAACGTGCACGCTCCGAAGGAGACCCTCCACAGACCTCCAGAAGGGCCCTTTTAGGGCGCGGCAAGCCAAGGGGGAGGCAAGGAGGGCGACGGCAAGCTTCAGCTCCAGGTTATGTCTGAATTATGTAAATGGTGAACCAAATCAAATTAGAACACTGTAATTAATTGTTTAGAGTTTAAAATGTTCCAATATCTAAAAGACATTAAAACGTACATAAACCATTTGGTAGCACTATAGTGGTTATGCACAACAGACTTCCATATTCTGCTAAACAGTTCTCGTTGCTTCTGGTTCACGTTTTGCATGTCTCGTTAAATATGAAGCTGTTTTACTCAAGTTGCCTTCAAAGTAGACACTAAAGATGATCTTAACCAATGTCCATTTAACTAACATTTATTTATAAAAATCGAAAAAATGTCAACAATAAAAACAGCCAACTCGTTTAACTGATTACCTTAAAAGTCCATCGATATCTCCATAATACAGTACAGCTATTAACACATTCTCCGACAAGTGGAAGCAGTGATACCTGTTTTGAGGTTTGGTCAGGTGACATTCGGCATATATCCTGTTGTAGAAGACATTACCAAGTACTTAACAGAAGTATGTCTGATTTTACAAATTGTTCAGCTTTGGGCTGAAAAAACAAAACATGAATACAATGTTAGTATAACATGTTATTCTTCTGTGTACTGTTTTACAGTCACACACCCTCCTCTTGAGTACTCCTCATCATCCAGTGTGGACGTCCCACTTACTGTACCCTCAGCAAAACTAACTGCTCAAGAGGCATTTGGTAAATCACATCAATTTAGAAACCATGTATAATTAAAGAAAAACTGCTTAGACAAAACTGACAGTGCAGTAAATGGATTAAGAACACAATTTATTAAGTATTTAGGCTAGTGTGGAACTGAATCATGGAATCATGTGTTTATGCTAAATATTTATTAGTTGACTTTTAATTGGTCCTCATCTAAATTGACCCTTATGACTTAATTTTATATTTTCTTTACAGGAAAAAATATGGAGAGGCTCTCTGATATTTTGGCATCTTATCCTTCTGCTGAGCCTCAAAGAAGCTCTGCATCATCATGGTCATTTCGGCAGCAGAAAGCCTCAGATCGCTGGAAAGAAGCAAGACCATACCACCTAAAATGCTTTATTGCATTTTAGAGGCTGTTGGTCATCCACTGTGTTGGCTTTGCCATGAGCCTGCTGTTATTAGGTTGGTTTTCATGAATATTAAACTTTGATTACCCAGCTTAGGCTTGCTGAGAAATAAGGTGCTATATAGGCTAGGATGCATGTGTTTTAGGGTGGTGTAAAACTTGGTCACCCCACATTTATGTGAACCACATTTATGAGAAAAGTCAATCTAGGACCTTCTTGCTGTAAGGTGCCAGTGCTAAACACAACACAACCTAGTGTATAACTAAATTTGGAATAGCTTAAATTGAGTGTGTTATACTTTATGTGAGTTATTCACCTGAAATAATATATAAAAAAAAAATATATATATATTTTCTCCCTAGGTGCACAGAGTTTTTTTTTTTTGCCAGCTTGCATTTTGCCGACTGCGAAGGTGCCAGATTGCTCCTGTGAAAGCACCAACTTTTACCAGGCAAACCAGTAATTTTAATTACCATCAGTGGTAAAAACAATTCACTATTTAGATTTCTATTGTAGATTTGATGTTTTTAATGTGCTGTGGCGTTGTGCTTACAATTGCAGTCATGTCAAAACCTATGGTATAGCACACGGTATTGTCATTAGCCAAAACAAAGACAGACCAAAAAAAACAAACCAAAAAAAAGTTAGTCCAATTAACACAGCTGTTAGAATTTAGTGAATTTGACAAATGTAAACGATGTGTGATACCAAAGCCACTGGAAGGCCAAGCCTGCAACCTGTAGCCAAAAAAGCTGCGGTGTAGAAAAGGAGACCAGATGTCAAAGGAGGAGAGGCTTCACTGTGCTGAATAAACAGCTTTTTTGAGGAACTGGCTTATCATTTATTGAATCGACAGCCTATCTGCTAATCTTCAACATGTTTTACACTAAACAGTAGTTTTGGATTGAACTATTTTTAGAGTTTCAACCGAAAAAAAAAATGTTTTATAAGCTTACAGCACTTCCCATTCATGCCTATGGTATCCCTAATCGGTGATAGTGTCACACAACTCTGACAGAAATCGAATGATTTCAAGGCTGCAGTGTGATAGTTATCAAGACACACTGTGCAGAAACACGTAACTGTTGTAAAATTAATTTTTAAATGTACTTTTTTGTTCCAAGGACGTTTTGACTTGCATCAGCCACTATATGTATGTCAAACGTGCCAGCGTGATTGTCTCTCCGGGATTCTCCAGACGAGCCTTCGCAAAGCTGCTGGAGCATCGCACTAAGATTGGCGGAAGAGTAAGTGTAATTACTCATATTATAAAATTTCTTAAGCAGACCAGTGTTGGGCTAGTTACTCAAAGAATGTAATGTATTACTCATTACTAGTTGCTCCTTTCAAAAGTAATATTGTTACTTTACTTATTACTTTCTGGCAACAGTAATACGTTTACTAGTTACATTACTTTTTTCTTCACGTCCCACAGCAGTTGTAACTGTGTATTTTCCACATAAAATTCTTCTAGCACAACGTATTTCTGCCTCATCATTTGGCCAAAATCCACTTTGGATTGCAGTTTTTACAGACACTCAATAGTGATTGGTAGTGACATTCAAGTAGAAGTGTTGTATTACTCGCATTTATTGTCATGTGTAGCTTGAAGCTAATTGTAATTTCTCTGTTACCTATATACAATTATGTAATTTATCAAATCACACATGTTTGTTAGAAACCGTTTAATTTTCCAAAAAGATTTTTAATTATAGTAATATAATGTACCACATGCTGATCAGAGGGATGTAGGTGGGATATAATGCCAGGGAAAAGTAAAGTCACAACTTCCACAACAGTGCTCAGGTCATCTTTTTTTTCCTGACAAAATCAATATAGCACAATATTTCTATCTGCTGATTATAAGCTTTTCCATATTTCAAGCTTGCCTGCTGCACTGGGGACATCACATGCATGTGTGAGTTGTGAAAGTTATGAAAATAAATCTAGGAATTATTTGTTTGTTGGATTTTCAATCAGCAGTGTTGAGGCATCAAAAGTAACTAACCATTTTTTTATGGATGGTAACTGTAATGTTTCTAAAATCATTATTAATTAATCATCATTAGTAATTAGTTACACTACTAGTTACTGAAAAGGTAATATTATTACAGTAACTAAGTTATTAGTAACTAGTTACTGGCCAACACTGAAGCAGACATCATCACATTTACTATTTCATTCTGTATATCTTCCAGACTGGACAAATCAATGGTGATGCACTACAGCGCAGCTTCTTGGAGTTTTCATATGCTTCATTTGAGGGAGACCAGCTCTGCTGTGGTGCTCCTTTCACCTGCCCAGCCTGCACGCCAGAAATGTTGGCTGTTTCTGCTGATGGAAATAGAAAGCTGTATCGCTTTCGTAGAGAGACAAGGTGGTCTTTTTATTTATTTCTAGTCTTTTTACTGATTTATTTAGTTACTTTATATATTTAATCAATGGATTTCCCATTTTTCCTCCTTCAGCTCTGATGATCCTGGCTTTTTTGAGGGGCTCTTTGTGGCTGAAGACAGTGCGGTGTCCAGATTTGTAGACACCATACATAAAGCAGTAAGAAATGTAAGTTTTAAATATAACTATATAAGTCTGACCATGATTTCCTTCCCACTTCAACTACCTCTGCGTACCAACTACTCCAAAATCAAATTGAGAGAAAAAATGCTATATATTGTATAACACCATTGGTTTTATTTGATTGTTGTGTTTGTTACTGTATCTGTGTCATAGACACAGGGAAAAGGCACATGTGGGGACTCCCAGTGGACAGCAGCAAGGGAGACATCGAGGAGGGCTTCCAGACTGGATGAAGAGGGCATGGAGGTTGCCGTGTGTCGCCACAGATTTCTTCTGAAAGCCCTTAATATGTATCTTCAGAAGGAGCTCATGCCAGCCAAAGCACAGTTTTTTGCAATGGATGTAGCTTGCAAATATTGGCCATACTTGGAGAAAGCTGCTGGTGTCATTCCTGCTCTTCAGGAGCTGACCACAATGAAACCTTTCCTCAGTGTGATGCATGCTCGAGCCCATGCTACTAAGTGTGAAGTATGTATAATATTACATCATGTGTACATTTGTAATATTTACAAGCACATTAATAATATGAAATTGATATGAAGGGTTACACTGTACTGTATTGCCTTTTAGCTTAATCATTTCTTGTACAGGTTATAAAGCCCTTTGAGGAAAATTGTACCCATGTAATTAAAGTGAATTTTTTCCCGTCAGTTACTAATAGATTAAGTGGAGCGGTAGGAACCAGGAAGGAGCAGGGACAACCGCCGGTGAGGAGGTAGAGCAAGTGAACAGCTACCTCTCACGTTGTGCCCTGACAACCAAATATATGTCCCAGGTAATCAGATTGTTTGCAATATTCTTGCATATTTTTTAGATTAAGCGTCATGACCTCATTATATTCTTTAAACAGCACGGGCGGATGTGCCTACATTGCATGCAATGGGGTGGAACCACAAAAAAAGTCTCTCTCTACATCAGTCACTTTCCACAAGATATGTGAAGGTAAGTCTCCTATTATGTGTTTTGTGTATCCTTTTGCTGTGTGCCCTTGGCCTGTTTTGAATCATACAAAGTCCTGATTATTGTATGTCACTGTTTATCAGACTTGTCAGAGACTCCAGGATGAAACAGCAAGGCTAGCTGAACTAAAAGCAGAGTTACTTTGCACAGATAAAGTGGTGTCACAATGGCTTTCTGATGTGAAGGAATGGGCAGCTGGCGGTAAGCATGCCAAGTTAAAAGAAACAGCAAATATCCTTTTCCACTGCTATCTGATTTTTTATATATTAAAGAGCAGCTAAAGATAATAGGCTGATCATCTATGGATTATAGCAAACTACATGTCACCATCAGATGTTCTGCCACATATATGTTGGGTATTTCAGTTTTCCTGCAGGAAGTGCACATACCAAGCTCAGTGAAGTTGGATTAAAAGGAGTTTTAAATACAAATACGAATTCAAACACTGAAACGGTTATGTGTTGTAACAGTTAATTTATAGCTGTCACTATTATTTCTACAGAGACACCAGATACATCTAATGCCAGTCAAGGCGCCACACACAGAGGACTTCAGCAGTCAATTGAAGGGCTTTACCTTAGTGTGAGGCAGCGGAAGCAAACCCTTTACCGTCAGAATGGTATAACTATAGAATATAATAGGTTGATATATTCAAGCTACTGTGTGCACCCTACTCCAAAAAATACATGTAATACATGTATGTGAAATAGTCCAGTCTGTAGGAATTAGTGGTAACTAGCGGTGAGGTTGTAGATTGCAACCAGCTCCCCTCACATCTCCCTTTCCAAGCTGTAGTAGAACTACTGTGGCAGACGAGAAAAGGTGAGTGGTCCTATCTAGAGCCAGTGCTTGTTTGTCTGTTGTGGGCTACCGTAGAAACATGGTGGCTTCCGTGGAAGGGGACTGTATTTAGATAAAAACTGCCCAGGTAATTAAAGCACAGCAATTCTTATATCCAGGAATGTAAATGTTACACACTGGACTTTACTTGTTTGTAAATATAAATTGAAATTTTCACATACTTCAATTACTGTAGTTTGCTTTAAATTTTTTTGGGGTGCTGTATATTTTTCCTTATTGGAGAGTGCTGTCACAAACCTCTCCACCTGTACCTCCTGTCTTTGTAGACAGCAGCAAGTTTCGCCACCGCCTTCGAAGGAAGCCGGCAGAAGACAAAAAGCTCCTTCTTCAGGAGATTGAGAAATACAATGGTCTTGTACTAGACTCTGCCAGTAACATTGATGTAGCTGTGGTGGAGCATTCCCTGACTGGAGAGAGCACTGTGTCTCAAATATGGCCGTGGGAGGTTCATGGCAGTGGTATGTCAGTTTTCAGATGCTTCACAAGAATTTATTTACAGTACACTGAATTAAGACATGCATGTAACATATTGAGTGTTGTCATTTTAGTTTATGCACATATTTTCAGTTTTCTTTAGTATCAGTTTGACTTAAAAAAAAAGTACGTTTGTGTGTTATTATGCTCATGAACAGATTGTCTCATGTATGTATTTAACTGTTGTTGATTTTTAGCAAACATTGTAATCAAGAAACAACTGCATGACCAAGTGATGTTGACAATGCGATTGCAAGAGGAAAAAAGCATTTTGGTGTTGGAGATGGCACAACACTGCACATGGTTGCAGAGCCTGGCAGTGGTTCTCAAGAACAAGATAGCTGAGGAGGGTAAGTTGAATAAAAACCCTGTTCATTTAAAGTATGAATTAAAAAAAAAAAACTTTCAGTCTCGGTCATAGAACTCGGATGGAGTAGAACAGGTATTGTTCTATTTGCCGTGGTCATTTGGCTTGCACATAATAAAAAGGGGATTATAGTTGTTCAGTATGGTATCAAGTCTACATTTGCTGAAGAGATTTGTTCTGTGGCTGTTACAGGGAAGCTGAAATTAGTCTTGATGTAACTTCTTGAATGCTACACAAGGTGTTACTTTAGCACATCTGTAATGAAGAAGGAAGATGTAAGCTATCAGACATTGGCTGCAGCACAAAAAACTTTTTGTTTGTCCTTAATGGTATCTCTTTTGTTTTTTGAGATGTAGACAAGAGAAATGAGGGACTTTGTTGTCTCTTAAGAAGAAGACTGTCAGATGTGTCAGAAAGGTTGCAAGTGGTCCTCCAACAGTACAAGACTGCTTTAGGCCCTGAGGCCTCTGCCCTTCTACATGTTGAAGCAGAAGATCAAAGTGGCCTCAGTAGTCCAGACACCAGTGAGGATGAAGAAGAAAACACTATTTAGGTAATTAATTTATTCATATGTATGTTTGTTTGCTCTCAAAAATAGACCAGGGGATGTTCCATCAAGGTGGATTAAGGAAAAGCCTGGATTAGGAACATTGGAGGAACATCAACTGGCCTGTCTCAGGTCGACTCAAGATGGCTGATGTAGTCGCTGCAACAGGCTACGTGCACAAAAGAACTTCCGGCTAACTTCCGTGTGTTGAGTGTACGGTCGACTACTTCCGGTAGGCCATGTTGTTGTTGTGGAGACGCCAGTTTGTAGTAGAAATTGTTAATACACGTTTCAAAATGGGCGGATATCGGGTAAAAGAGAGGCGGCTGGCATATCAACGCGTAAAAAAGACCACACTCCATTGTTGTGTACCCCTTTGTACGAATTTGTCGAGGTACAATAGTATTATAAGCTTTCATAGCTTTCATAGCATCCTGATTTTTGTGATCAAATCTATCCCAATTCAAACACAGACTTTTGAACAACACAACGTTAAGGTTTGATCCAGATTAAAACTGAGATTGGATTAGGTGATCTGATTTCAGAATCTCTCTTTTCCCTTTGAACAACCAGTTTTAAAGATTTAATCCAATCGGTTATCCAAAATCCCTTCGGAGTACTTTTGAACAACTGGGCCCATGACTATGGGTTGATTCACTCTGGAGAATCCCTTTAAGTCTTCATGTAAAACAAATGTAAGTCGAGTAAAAAGTAAGATGATTGACCATGCGTAACTAAATTAGTCTCCCATGACTAACAATTATTTTTGTGTTTTGTTTGAAAGATTCCATTCTTAAAACCACCTGATGGCATTCTGGAGGCTCATCGAGCCAGTAACATCAAGGTTCATCCGTGTGACAAGAGAGGCATCGGTCTGTGTGGCAGAGAAGAGAATACTGAACAGATCAACTAAGTTGCTGCCCATATATGAGTTCTTTCTTTTTCATAAATCTCTGCTGTAATAAAAATGAATTATCAGTAAACAATGACCTAAGAACTGTCTTGTTCTTCTTGATTTCTCATTATAATGTGAGGCCTTCAAGTGGGTTGTTTTAAGTTCATTTAAGTTACTAATCAGAAAATATGAGCTAAACAGCGTTGTAACATTGACCACTTGACTTAAAGTGTACACAGCAAAGGTGAACCCACACCAATGTGTTGCTAGATTTTAAAGTAATATTCAATGAGTCAGGCCCACTTGAGGGAAATTAAATACGAAGGGAGACCAAGTTGATATTTCAAACAAGTAATTTATTGATTAAAATAAGTCAGTAGATGCAAGGCAAACTAAATTATGGTGTGAATCAGTGTATTGTTTGTTTAAAAAAAAAGATGAAGGAGGAAGAGGAGCAGCCAGCCATGAAGCAAACAGTCACCTATTGGACCTGACCTATTGGAAACAAATTGAGAAACATCAGTGAATCCATCACTTCATAACTACAAGTAACAAAACTACTGTTTTCCTGATTTGATTGAGAAAAGTAGGCCTAACAATTTTTTAAGGGAACGCCATCTTATCCTACACTCGGCATACACTGTGAGGTGGTTTTGATCTGTCCATTGACGGATAACATAACATCCTCACACACACGCTACACCTGTCACTGGGTCTTTCTTGGACACTGAGGGGAAATACAAACCCGAATTAAAATACACACAACCAGTTGCTAATCATACCAACATAAGGTTTTTAGTAACACTATGAAAGATGAGGCTGAAGTTGGCTCCTTATTCGCAGCTTCCGATTCGTTTGGCTTGATATTCGAGCGTCTCGTTCCGCGACTGAAGTTAGCTCCTTATTCAGCCGCGTCACTAGCGGGAGCGTTCACGGTGGCGAAAGCTGCGCAGTTTATCACTGAGACGTTTTCTAGGGGAATTTAAACGTTGACGCGTATAATGAAAATTATGTTCATGAAAATTATTGATAACCTTCCGTTATCATATGTAGCTTTATTGTAGCTGCACATACCTCCAAACCCACGCGGTCCACAAGCAATAAATATTCTTTTAAAAATAGTCTAGGTTTTTACGATATCAACGCGTTAACGTTATTAGTCCTAATTACAATGATATAAATATGACTACATTTAGTCAGATACTATTTAGATACTGTTCACTATTTATGTGTAATTTTTTTTATTATTTTATTTATTTATTTGTTTTATTTATTTGCTATATTTTGATATTATATATATAAATGCACCATGGGTGCGGGCGGAGTCGGGGCTGGGGGGTTTCATAACGCTGTATACTGTGTATATTGTTTTATTGACGATAAACCTCTCTTGGAACATGAATCTTGAATAAAACCTCACATCTCCAGAATTATTTTTGTCACCTAATTGATACTGGACCAGGCAGATATAACTTCTCAGTACTCATCAGGTACTGACTAATTGATTGACATAATAAACAGTCAAGATACCAAGATTTCATACAATAGGATATTGTTAAGATGTTGCGGACATTCATTTGAAAGCCATAATTCCAAGATAATGTTGGAGGCTTAAAACTCTCTGGGCCAGGCAAATATAAATGTCTCAGTACACATGAGGTATCTCACTATAGAAAAAAATGAAATTGTGTTGATCTAGATTGATTTAACACCCTAAACATCGGATAGAAACACAGCATGTTAAGATATTTCACATTACTTTTTAAATCAGCTGCCATGTTATTTTGGAGGCTGAAACTTCTCTTGGCCAGGCAAATATGAACTTTTCAGTACACACCAGGTACCCGACTATATAGAAAATATTACACTGTTCTGGCCCACACTGATTTAATACTTAAAAATCAGATGGAAACAATGTCATACTATTGTGCACAGTGGTGTGAATAAGACGCTAAGATTGCATGATCATTTTTCTTCTGCCCTCAGCTATGTGACCCTACACAGCCTAGACAGCGAGCTAAACAAAAGATGATCCAAGAGTCCGAAGAAGGTTTCAGTGTTTACTTGAACCAGTTCTTATTTTGTGAAACTAGAAAAATACAAAAAATAAAAATACATTTCAATCTACAGTGTTCTTATTTTCTTATGTTCTTATTATCTTCTTTGCACATTCAAGTCATTTATCAAATTTAATCAGTATTTCTGCTCTAGCAGCTCACAATACAGTCAAAGAAAGTTAGCCAGTGCAATACAGTGCTGAGCTTAGCAGGCTAACTAGCTAACTTAACATTTTCTTAATATTCAGCCTCATATACATTACAAATACAAACACAGTTTTGTTATCACTTGAAATTGAACTTATTTAGAAGATAAACTTACAGATTGTCCTGTATCAAGAACATACAGCGAGCAACACGAGGAGCATGTCTTCTTTCTCCGTCTGCCATTTACACAACGACTCAGCTAACAAATTCACTGGCCTAAACATTATACACACTTGGCCACTAGGTGGAAATATTTTACCATATAACGGGCTATTTGAACTACAGAATACTCCCCGCTTGACATCTTAAAGATGTCACCCAAACAAACTTATACAAAATATCTTAAAGCATATCAATGAGTCCACAGTCTCTTAAGTACTACCTTTAGACACCGTTCACCAGAAGAACGACTTCGCTTATAGGCCTTAAGAAGAGTCTCTGTTCACCCTTCCGCATGATCTTGACCTCTATCTTCCTGACTCTGCCATCTTCACTAGGAAACGTTTTGTTCACAAGTCCGACGCGCCAATCGTTCCTCTTCTCCTGAGCATCCTTTAGAAGGACCACATCTCCTTCTTGAAGGTTTGGCTTTGGTCTCCGCCACTTCCGTCGATCTTGAAGCCCACTGATGTATTCTTTACGCCACCTTGTCCAGAATACCTCAGCCAAGTACTGCACACGCCTCCACTGCCCTCTGACGAGGTCACGGCTTTCAAACTGGCCTGGTGGCACTGGTGGCATGCCATACTTCTGTGTGAGCAGAATGGGAGGGGTAAGAACCACAGGGCGCTCTGGATCTGTTGAAACTGTTGTAAGGGGCCGCGCATTCACGATTGCTGTTACTTCAGCCATAAATGTTACCAACACCTCGTGAGTAAGCTTTACATGCCCATGTTGCAGTAGCATTGCATCCAGAATTCGGCGGGCAACTCCTATCATGCGTTCCCAGGATCCGGCCATGTGTGATGCATGAGGAGGATTAAACTGCCACTGACAACCGTTGTCCTCAAGGTAAGTGTCAATGTTTTTGTTGTGGCATCCCTTCTTGTCAATCTGCAGCTCTTTGCAGGCGCTCACAAAGTTGGTCCCACAATCAGATCTGAGCAGTTTTGCAGCACCCCTAATCGCGAAGAACCGGCGCAGAGCATTGATGAATGAGGATGTGTCCACTGATTCTATGATTTCAATGTGTATAGCATGTATGCTCATACAAACGAAGATGACAGCCCATCTTTTGGCCTCTGCATGACCCCCCCTTGTCTTTCTTGCTGTAACAGGCCACGGACCGAACACATCCAGACCCACGTATGTGAATGGAGGGTCTGAACATAGTCTATCCTTAGGCAGGTCGGCCATAATCTGCTCTTCTTGTTTGCCTCTAAGCCTACGGCAAGTGACACAGTTGAAGATTGCGCTGCTCACGGCTCTCTTTCCTCCCACAATCCAAAATCCAGCTGCTCGAACCGCTCCTTCAGTGAAGTGTCTGCCCTGGTGGTACACCTTTTCATGAAAGTGTCTGATTATCAGCTCAGTCACATGATGTTTCCTTGGAATAAGAAAGGGATGCGTTTCATCAGATGTCAACTGTGCTCTTGTTAGCCGACCTCCCACTCTAAGAAGTCCCTTAATGTCCACAAAGGGGTTCAACTTGCTAAGCGGGCTTGACTTCTTTACAGGCTGACGCTGCTCTAAATGTTGTAAGTCATCAATGAATGTCTCTCTCTGGAGAGTGCCCTTATATTCCATTTTGGGTTTTTAAATCAAACACAAGCGACCTGAAGTGACCGTTACTCAATCCTTCTTACTGCCAGAGAACAAAACAATGCTCTCCATTCTTACAGTGGTATCAAAACATGTAATGGTCACTTCCGTGTCACGCTTCGAGGAAAGAAAAAAAAAAGGAATATGACCGTTTCATCCATTTTCCATTTGAGTGCATAATAAGAAATCAGAAAACGGCTCATTATCCATTTTTACATTTTGATTTTGAAAGCGAATACTGGAATTGTTACGGGCTCTAACTTGGAAAAGGAATGAGAGAAGAATAAACGGATTGGTGACGATTTTGTCACTTTAAATGTCAAAGCCTCTCTGAGTGACAAGGGGAGAGATGATAATAATAATCATCATCATAAAAAATATTAGGTACGTCCAGGTCAGTGTCATACAAACTCATCTGCTGTAAGTGCTTTAGAGAATTCTTCCATCGTTCCCACATGTCCTGCTTTTCTTTTGGCAGCTGTTCATCCCAGTTGCAGACATCAGAGGAGATATCTCGCAGAATGGTGCGGCCTTCAATGCTGACAGGCACCGCAAAGCCGAGTGGGTCGAATAGACTGTTGATGACTGATAGCACTCCACGTTTTGTAAATGGCTTCTCACTAGTGGTTGCTTGAAACATAAGCAAGTTGGTGGACAGGTCCCATACTAATCCTAGGGTGCGTTGCACAGATGGCGTGCTTTTCCCAATATCCAGGCCCTGCAGTCCGGTGGCCAGATCTTCATTAGGAAAGGCACTTGTAACAGTCAAACTGTTTGATGAAATCTTGTGTAAGCGTATATTTGATTGTGCCAGCATTTTCTGAGTTCTGCGCAGCACATGAATAGCTTCAGTATCTGAAGAGAAGGATTTCAGTCCATCATCCACATAAAAGTGGCATTCAATGAATGTCCTTACATCACTTCCATATTCTTCCTCACCTTCGATAGCAGTCCTCTTTAGCCCATAGATGGCGACTGATGGTGACGGGCAATTTCCAAATACATGAACTCTCATTCGGAACTCTGCAATTTCTCCGTTCAGATTGTGGTCATGAAACCACAAGAACCGAAGGTAATCCCGGTGTTCCGTTTTGACGAAGTTGTGGAACATTTGCTCCACGTCTGCCGTCACTGCATAAGGTTCAAGTCTGAATCGGATGAGTACACCGACCAGGGTGTTATTGAAGTCTGGGCCCTTGAGCAGCACATCATTGAGGGATACATTGTTGCATTGGGCACTTGAGTCAAAGACTATCCGGATTTTCCCTGGTTTTTGTGGATGGTATATGCCAAAGCTTGGAAGATACCAGCATTCTTGACTAGTGCTAATGGGAGGAGCGGGTTCTGCGTGGCTCTTGGTAAACATTTTCTCCATAAACTCCACATAATGATCTTTCATCTCTGTGTTCTTTTTCAGTGTCCGACAGAGAGACATTAGACGGTTGACAGCTTGACCCCTGTTGTTGGGCAGGCGCTGTCGAGTGGAGCGAAAGGGAAGTGGAGCCACCCAATTATTGGCCTCATCTTTGTGGAACTCTCTGTTCATGATATCCAGAAATATCTGGTCTTCTGTAGAAAGAGCCAGTTTATCATCATCGGCTGTTTTCTTAAAGATATGTTTGCCTACATCATCTACAGTCTGCATGTTTTCACTGAGGGGGTAAGTGTCTATGTATCTCTCCCTGACATGAATTTTACTCTCACAAGGGGTGAGAAAACTGGGTCGCCCGTTTTCAAGTATGTTTGTCTTGAAAGAGCTCACAGTGGGTTTATGAGCTCCTGTGAGACACACATCTCCTATGATTACCCACCCTAGGTCAAGGCGTTGAGCGTAAGGTGCATTATGTGGCCCATTCACTTGACTGCGTACCTTGTGTGCCCGAATGATGTCCCTGCCTAGGAGGAGAAGGATCTCTGCAGAGGGGTCCAGTGGGGGTATAAGAGGAGCAACAGACTTCAGATGGGGGTGATGATCTGCAGCATCAGGAGTTGGTATCTCTTTCCTATTATCTGGAATCTGGTTACATTCAGTGAGCACTGGTAATGGCATGCACACTTTCCCATCCATCCCCTCAATGATGAAACCTTTGACTCTTCTTCCACTGGTGTTCGTAATGCCAGAGCATGTCTTCATGGTATATGGCAGAGTTTCACTATGTACATCAAACATATCAAAAAATGAAGATCTCGCTAGTGATACATTGCTCTGGTCATCTAACATCGCATACATCTTCTTCTTCTTTTCGGGACACTCGCTGGGATAAACATAAACCAGACAGATTTTTGAGCATGACTTTCCTTGTAGCCCCTTTCCACATACCTCTGTGCAGCTGGATGAGGTTTCAATGGAATTTGAGGTGTCCTGCTCCCCGCCTTGACCCTCTGTAGGTGTCTGGTCTTTTGCTGACTAGGACGGTGGTCCAGCGTGCAGTGCTGACACATGACTATCGCTGTTGCACTCTGAACAGTGAATGACCGCTTTACAGTTTTTAGCTCTGTGCTCTGTAGATATGCAACATTTATAGCAGATAGAATGTTCTTTGAGTAATGCTTTTCTCTCCTTTAATGTCTTCATTCTAAAGCCCCTACGTTTCGCAAGTGAATGTGGCTTTTTATGAATAGGGCATTGTTTGTCTGGGTCAAGGGGTGGTGTATTAGTATTTGCATTAGGTGTGCCAATTTCCGTTTTGTTTGCTGTGATGGGTGTTCTAATTTTTGTCTGCTTTGCTTGTGTCTTTTCTGTTTTGGCATGCGGTGTGCTGTAGCCTTGTAATATAAAAGTGGGGTCTGTTTTCATCTCAGCATGGCTGTTCACAAATTCAACAAAATAAGAAAAAGGTGGATAAATGACATTATGCTCTTTCTTGTACCTTCTTCCTTGCTTGATCCATGCCTCTTGGAGATTATTTGGAAGCTTTTCCACTTCATTGATTTCATTTTTATTTGTTGCCTATCAATACGTTAGCCTATCGAACAG
>JAVGVS010001259.1:0-26401 GCA_032718565.1 Distichodus sexfasciatus
CGGCAGGTGATGAAGTCCTCCTCTGTTCGAAAGGCATCCCAATATTTCTTTACATGGAATCTGGGGAAGTTGCTAAGCCATAAAACCTTTCCTTGGGTCCACTGCCTATTTGAGAAGTGTCCATGAACTTTAAGGAGGCAGTCAATCCAATTTTGGTTTCTAATTGATTCAAGTTGGTTAAGAATTTGGGGGAATTTCTTCATTGACAGATGAAGGGCATATAAAAGATTGTCCACAGTACATGTGTTGGTTAAAAAATCTTTTTGGTGGCCTTTTTAGCCCTTTTTCCTCCTGGCTAAAAGGCTCATGATGGGGTACTTCCTCTGATCTCTTTCTTGAAGAATCTTCTTGGGTGCTTGCTTTGAACACTTTTTTTCCTTTCCAGGTATCATTGTTATCTCCCGTACTCTACCAGCCACAAATTCCTGCATTACCTGAATAAAGTCCCCAGGTCGGCGGTGTAGCTGATTTCTCAGGACGGGGCATTTAGTAGTTTTAAACCAATTTTCCACAAAAGCACTTGTATCCCGAGTTTTATGCAGGCTTTTTAACTTGATTCCTGACCAAAGGGGTACAGTACCTATGTAGCGGACCAGCACATTCAGGGCAGTAAATTGCATTTGCAGCACACCCATTTCCATCTTCTTCATTCCTTTTTTTTCTTACTAGGATAATCAAAAATGTTGGCCAGTACTTTAACAAATGGGGAGATTTTCTATTCTCCAAGTTCTTCTTTGTCATATGGCTCTGCACTAATGGAAGTGTTTTGCTCAGAAGTAAGAAGTTGGTCTGTCTCGCAAGAGCATTCTGGAGGGCACCAACATTCTGCTTGTACTGTTCTGTCACCTTTTTGGCCAAGAAAACACCAACAATCATGTGAAGAACTGATTTTATTTTATTGAGCAAATCTGCATTTAAAAGCAATCCAAAGGAGTACAAAAACAGGTCTTTGGTAGATTTCTTTGTCCGCACTTTTAAAGTCTTCACAGTCGTGAGCTTCATCATGGTGAAAGTGCACTTACACTTTTTAAAATAGTCCTGAACATTACACTTACTAAATGCCTGAGTGACTGCATGGATCATGGCCCAGCTGAAATCAGTCTCAACCTTTTGAGGTTGTAGCTGAGTTCTAAATGCACAGGAGAAACCTCGTCCTAGACATGCTAGCCAGCTGTATACTGTTGGAGTGCTTTGATCAGAGCTAAGCATCTCTGCAACTGGGACTGTAGTTTTTGATGACTGTAATGAAATGCACATTGCATAATACAGAACATTATTCTAACACTTAGGTGGTTTTGACATGACTGATCCTGTGGAGTCAAGATAAAGCAGGCATTTTTTAGAGTTTTGCAGTTCTCTCAGAAGATGGAGTTGTGCATCAGTGTACATGTGGACTATAATAGGTGAAACACTTACAGTACTTTGCAAAAGTTTTAGGCAGGTGTGAAAAAAATGCTGCAAACAAAGAATGCTTTCAAAAATGGAAGTGTTATTCATTTATTTTAATCAATCAACAAAATGCAGTGAATGAACAAAAGAGAAATCCAAATCAAACCAATATTTGGTGTGACCACCCTTTGTCTTCAAAACAGCATCAATTCTTCTAGGTACACTTGCACACAGTTTTTGAAGGAACTCGGCTGGTAGGTTGTTCCAAACATCTTGGAGAACTAACCACAGATCTATAATCCTATAATCCTACAAAATAATATAAGAACTACAAAATAATATAATGACTACAATCCTACAAAATCCCTGACTTTAGTAACACCAGGTAGTAACACCAAATATTGATTTGATTTAGATTTTTCTTTTGTTCGCTCACTTTGCATTTTGTGAATTGATAAAAATAAACAATCATTATTTATATTTCTGAAAGCATTCTTTGTTTACAGCATTTTTTCCACACCTGCCTAAAACTTTTGCACAGTACTGTACATATTGCAAAGTGCTATGCTTTGTGATTGCTGGAGGTTTGGATATATCTTGTACACTTTATTTCACCAAGTTCAACAGCAGGGCATCCGACAATCTCCAACACCCAAACTATTTACCAAGCTACATTTTCATCCGCATCCATGGTAATACTAAACCCACACCCTTAAGTTTTAACATTAATTCCCAGGCAGCAGCTGTGGCTGGGAGAAGCCATCCGGTCCAGACACCCCTTATTGCTCTTGGTGGAACAGGAGGCGAAATCCTCTTGATCTTCAACCAGATTTCTCCTGCTCAATCGTCTCTTTGGTGGGAAGTGTGTTCTTCTCTTGGGTTTCTGTTTTCTTCAGCTTGCTCTTGTCAAACTGAGAGATCTCACTGACATCGGGCCGGTCTGCCATCACACACACACACACACACCCCCAGCTGTACAGACGTCAGCCTAAATGAACGACTGAGAGCCTCCTTCGGTTTACGTGAACAGAGAACGGTTTAGTCAGTCTTTTGAACGGTTAGAACGGTTTACTTGTTTAGTCAGTCTTTTGGTTATTAAAATCCCTTTTTCTTAGTTAAAGGCGAGATCTGGGGGTTCATGGTCATTTGAGATTAAAGGTGAAAGGGGGGATTGGTGCTGTCATCCTACCACTCTGCTGATCGCTCAAGTTTGCAGACGGTGGTTTGGTGTGATGCCGAGACCCCTGGAAGCCCTCATGTCTGTGTTGCCTTCCAGCTCTCCCTTCTTAGCTAGGCTGCCATAGCTACTCTAGCATTGCCGGAGGTTAGGTTAGGGCACTTAACTTTCTCCTCTCTTTTCTTCTTTTTCCGAGCTGTTCCCGAGCTGATCCCGGGATGGCGCTTGGCTGACCGAACCCTCACCGGGACTCTTTGGAGATGCCCCGAGCTGACACCGACCATCTCTCATTCCTACCAAGCTGACGCTGGATCAACCTAACTCACCAGGAGTCCTGGAGAGGATGTCTCTGAGCTGATGCTTGACCTGTCAACCCTCCCGAAGATCCCTGACCCACTGAACCCAAGAGACCAGGACCTATGGGGACATCATCATGAAAACCAACTGATTGGACCCTATGGACGTTTACTGACTTAGCAGCACAATACTGAACTAATTTCAGCTTAATGTTGCTGGAGAGGGTCCCAAGTAACAACCCGGGATTCGAAATATCCCTTGGACTATTTTTGTATCTTTGCTTCTTTAAATAACTAACAACTCATCTTGAACTATTGCTTGTTGTACATTAAATGTTCGTGCACCCGGTCGCCCAGAGGAGGATGGGGTCCCCCTCCGAGTCTTGGTTCCTCTCAAGGTTTCTTCCTATTAGAGGGAGTTTTTCCTTGCCACTGTCGCCTCAGGCTTGCTTGTTGGGGGGTTTAGGCCGGTTATATGTAAAGTGCTTTGTGACAATGACTGTTGTTAAGAGCGCTATATAAATAAATTTGAATTTGAATTTGAATCTTGTACACTTTGTATCTCAATGCACTTCATGTATTGGTTTGTGTTACAGCAGTTTGCTAGTTTTTTCTCACTGGAAATGTTTTGAAGCACAGAAATTGATGATATAGCTGACATATTTCCATGTGTCACTTGCTGTCATCTGCATGTGCAATTTTCTTTGTTCTCAAATGCATTGGAGAAAACTTGCAAAGTTCTGATTTTAATGCCTCCCTTTCTTGAAACTTTGAGTGCCGCCTGTAGCACTCTCCTTGTGGGTGGTGAATACTTCCCTGCACGTGTACACTTACTGTTACTCCGCAGTTATTTGTTTTGGGCCTTTTATATATGATAATACATATTTGGTGCATCCTGAAAATTTACATACTGATTTTCCTTGCCAGTAAGGACAAACCTTTTTTTTTTTTTTTGAAAGAGAATGTTTAACTCTGTTGTACTTAAAAGATAAAACACAGTATTTGTTTACTTCTGAAATTTTACGGCCATCAGATTTTTCCATCCATATAAATCTTATAGCTGCGTCTTCCATCTGGTTTAATTGTCTCCCATTCAGTTCTACAGTTGGAAAATGTAAAGTGTGGGGGACATTTTAGTGTGGTTTCTTGTTGACTATAGGGCAGGGTGAATATCAACATTTTGCTTTGGAGTGTTGTTATTCTACTAGTCCACCCCCTAAGTGTTCAGGATTTTGGTGAAATTAAAGAGGGGTGAATGTAACAGGGAAAGGAAAAAAGACAGACATGCTTTCTTTGTATTTTATTCATCTTTAGTCTCATATAACTTTGTATAGAGGGTATGGTGTGTTTATTTCACCCAAATCTCTCCTTTGTTCTATTATTTGAAAGTTAGTTGGTGTTGAGAGTTTTATTCCTTGTGTTAGAGCGCCCTCTAGCGGCCTGTAGGTTACATACTGCATTATTCGCGTTCTCTCGTCAGTCTGCATTGTACTTGGCTGGGAGAGGTGCGTGTTTGACGCCGGTCGTTTGTAAAAGAGAGATTTCAGTGTTGTAATGTCATTTAAGTTGCATACGGTGATTCTAACATGGAAAGTATGGAAAGGGCTTGTGATAAGAGTTGTTTTAAGTTAACCTGTTAAGTTTAAAAAGGGAACTTTGAGAGCACAGAAGACGAACTAGCCAATCACATTGTTTGGTATCTGTGCGTGTTAGCGTTCGCTATTTTCTCTTCATGTGGAGTAGCCTGTGTATTTCAGTTGATCTCTTTTTCATGTTAGACTTGTTCCTATGGTGAAGATCAAAACTACATTTGTGCTCTTTGTTACTTTTCGAAGGCTGCAATAAAGTGTCCAGAGAAAGTCGTTGTCGGTGTCTTCTCTCAAACGTCTTACACCAGAACACAACGCAGGGTGGCCGGGACTGCTGACCGTTCCGTTTCGTAATATGATTTATTTTTTTCTTGTAGAATAGAAGTAGATGTGGATGTAGGAATAACAGGTGCATTTCTGCCTCAAATGATTTAATATTGCACTCGGTTCAGATTTCTTCAGCTCCTGCCATAATGTTCCTAATTTTGAGTTAAAGGGACAGATGGCAAAGTTTCCATTTAGCCAAAGTGTCTCTGTAAAAAGTGTCCGTGTGCCACTATTCCTAAGCATATAGTTCGGCCCCATGTTGGGAAAGCTCCGACCTGCATGTCTTCCACTCAAATCATGGCTTGTGGTTGTGAACAACGAATGATAAGTTATTTTGACATTCAACATTCATTTGACATTCAAAATACAAAGCCATTACGCTCCTAAACCACGTGACCTGATATCAAACCAATTGTACAGCATAGAGACTATTGCCCTACATATGGCATAAGGCTTGATTTTTCTAAATTTTCTTTCATACTTTTTAAATGTTAAAAATACTATAAAAATGCATATAAATCCATTACGCTCCTAAACCACGTGACCTGATGACATCAAACCAATTGTACAGCATAGAGACAGCATAGAGACTATTGTCCTACTCAGACAAGGCTTGATTTTTCTAAATTTTCTTTCATACTTTTTAAAATATTAAAATAAAAATTAAAAATGCATATAAATCCATTACGCTCTTAAACCATATGACCTGATGACATCAAACCAATTGTACAGCAAAGAGACTGTTGTCCTACATGCATTTTTGTAGTATTTTAATATTTTAAAAAGTACAAATAATAATTTAGAAAAGTCAAGCCTTTTGCTAGCCTTTTGACCTGATGACATCAAACCAATTGTACAGCATAGAGACTAATGTCCTACATATGTCACAAGCCTTGATTTTTTTCAAAATTATCATTTGTACTTTTTTAAATATTAAAAATACTATAAAAATGCATATAAATCCATTCCGCTCCTAAACCACGTGACCTGATGACATCAAACAAAGTGTACAGCATAGAGACTATTGTCCTACATATGGCACAAGGCTTGATTTTTAGGGGGCCACGCATAAAATGAAATCCCATCTTTTTCGAACTCGTCCCTGGATTTTTGTCCAATCTGCATGCAACTGGTATCATTTGAATCCCAAGACACTCTTCTTTAATTATTATCGAGCACATTTTTAATTTAGGTCTTCTTTTTTATGTAATATGCAAATAAATGGGCTCGGCTTGGCGTAGGACTGCAAATCCATATACCGATTTTCCGTCATAATGGCACAACTCTACCACTTGGTGGCGCTAATAAGCTATTATGCGTTTTCCGTAATAACTTTTGAATCGTAGCTCCGATTCTTAAAAATCTTGCCAATGCTGCAATTCACTGCTTTTATAATGTGGGCAGAGCACACAGATTTGATAACAGATTTGATCTCTGGACATGTTTTTTGTTTCTGAATAATTGAGAATGTTTTTGTCAAGTACGCATCTGTACTTTTCTTATTGAACGCTAGCAGGACAGCTTGAATTAATGCCCAGCTGTAATCTGTTTCGACTTTATGCACCCTGAGGGAAGTGTACTTGGACAGTTTTAGAACAAACTGCATCAGCCAGAAAGTAATGGGAGGTACACTGTGCTCATTGGAGACCATTTCAGTGACTGGAAGTGGGGGTGCATCTCTGCCATGTCCTGGCAAGGCCATAGCCTCTTCAGGAGGCTTTGACACTGTGGCATCCAGGTACAACGAGACAGGCTCCTTCCCCGTCAGATGCTGTACCACCAACTGAGGGTATTGGGAAACTATTCGAAAACATGTTCACTGACTCCGAGATTTCTAAAAGTTTTGCATGTGGCAAGGATAAGACTGCTTACATCATTCGATTCGGCATTGCGCCACATTTTAAGAATTTACTTATAAACAGTGTCAATGATGCAGGTCCATATGTACTGTGCTGTGTCTTCTCATTTATGTATATTGGGCCCCTAATCTTAGATAGTGTAAAAGGAGGCCCGCAGCTGGTCTCAGATCAGAGTGAAAGGCCTCATCATGTAGCCTCTGCTGCCTGTGTGTAGGAGGGATTTGAGCAGAATTCTGATGCTGCAGTGGTGCTGGCCTATAAGGCATTTGTTTTAAGAAGTGTCAAGTTGACCTTATTAGGGTGGGACTGAGGGTTATGGTTAAGATAGGGTTGACGCAAAAAAAAGGCTGCTGCTCGATGTCGTGTTGGTGGTAAAAATATTGTGGAGGTAGTAAAAAAGGTAGTAAAAGGTAGTAAATTCGACTCTAGGATTCCTGCATAAACCCTGAATATCCTAATTTTGTGAGATACTGATTTTGGGGTTTTCCTTAGGTAACTAAGGAAATGCACGCACTCACACACACATACGAACATGACATGAACACCCCTGTTCAAATACTGTTTACTTGTTAACAATATTCTGTCATGGGTCTCTGTATTTGTGTTGTAATGTATATATGTGTTTGGGAATTGTATTAGTTTAGAAATGCTGTCTTGATCTAGAAGACATGATTTATGTGTGTGCCTTAGATGCAGGTGGCACTAATAGTTTTGTGTTGTGTGTCTTAGCTGCTGTTAGACAAGACTGTCTTACAAGAAATGCCACAGAAAAATGGAGAAAAATGTTCAGCGTTGGCTTCAGGTGGCACCTGATAGGGACGGAGGACAGAAGGAACGTGCCAAAAAGGCAAATGACACTTATGTGGATTTATGTGGATTGTGGATTATGTGAAGTTGATTTACTTGTTTTGTATTTGGACTTTTTTGTGTTTTTGTAATAGTTAAGTTGGCCCCAACTTTCACATTTTATTAAGCTGTTTTACAGAGCCATGTTCTTAGATATTTTGTGTATAAGTGTTCAAATGCCTTATTAGTTTGTTAAAATTACAAAGTGAAGCATTGCATATGATTGATTACAAAAAATGTAATTTTATCTAGCAAAATTTAATTGTAAATAAATAATTTGTTGTAAAGCATTTCAATATTGTTTACAGTAAAAGAAAAAATAAACTTTACTGATATTAATTGTGTAGCCATTTATGTCATCATTGGACCTGTTATGATCCAGATAATTAAGAACCATATCTGGGCGGTCACTGGGCTATTATGGCTCACATCCGGAAGAACCATGTCTGGGCCGTCACTGGGTCTGCTATGGCCCAATTGTAGGGTATACCATGTCTGGGCCGTGACTGGGCTGTCATTCTTTGCGGTATCTGGGCCAGAGGAAGATGGATTGTGTGGGCCAGATCTGGCCCAACAGAATTTTGCTAACTGGGATACTGATTAAATCCCATCACATTTAAAAGCATTTTAACTCCTGTTTTCTGAGCTTCAAACTCGTGACGTGTAGCACCGCCCACTTTTTTACCTGTTGCAGGTAAGTAAACCAGTTCAAACCGGTTACAGTGAAAGTGAAACTTCCCTCAGCAAGTGCGTAGTGGCACGAAAACGTACAGCTTTTAAACTCTTACACAGTCCACTAAACATTTAACATCCAGAACTGGACCAGAAGTGACTGTTTACACGGATATTGTGCTGGTGTGAGAGACTGACATCGCTGGACTTCTGATTCAGCTCCAGAGTGACCAGAGGCCTTCAGGTATTTAACACGCTTGAGTTTTACACACTTCTTATTCATTTCAACATCAAATTCTTCAGATGAAAAGTATGTGAATATGAGCTGGAGTTTATTCATGATGTGTTCTGATATAGAACGTTTCTACTTCAGCACAAATCTCATCTCACGTGCATCACTTTGTCCCTAGAGGGTGAAGAAGCTGGTGATGCAGGGAGACGTTTGAGTTTCATTGTGAAGTGGGGCTGTACAAGTTGCAGGGTGAAATCTGGTCTACACAATGAGTCTGTCTGGAGAACAGCACACAAAGAAAGATGAGAGGTGAGAGATTGTCATTCTGAGTTACTGGAAGTGTGTGATTATTTGTCATTGTGAACACAGCACAGCACACAGTGCACCAACCCAATGTGTGCTCTGAATTGGAGCCATTCGGGAAGTAGCAGAGGGCAGCTAACAAGGGCAGTGCCCGGGGAGCAGTGTTTGGGAACCGTACCTTGCTTATGAATATCTCAATGGTACCTTTACCAGTCCTATAATTTGAACCAGTCACCTTCTGATCACAGAGTGAACGCTCGAGCCGTTACACTATCGACTGCCCCAACTAACAATCTTAACCACACACTGCTCCACTGCTGTCTTCTAGGTATAATGTTCACGGAGAGCGGAGTAGAAAGCAGTGTGTGATAGAGGACAGTTTTGTGAAATGAGATTGTTGTACAGTATAGCAGATGTAGGAGTTTTAGTCTGATTCAGGGTAAGAGATCAGACTCCGCCGAAGGCAGCAGTTATAAAATTAAAATCCTTGTACAATTTTAAGAAATTACATGCTTACACAAAATGTGTCACAACAGGGTTTTGTTTTACATGCACATCATTTTAAAACATAAAATATTCAATATCATGAGTAGTTCATCATAAACATTTTGGATTTTGCATTGAAATACAAAATTACACATGTAAGATGTTTGCACTCACATTTACCATAATTGTTCATTACTCTAGTCTGATTCAGATTCAGATTCACCTCAATCCAGCTGTTAGAGCCAGTTTGTATTGCATTAATGTTTGAATATTTGGATTTTATATTTCATAACTGTTTGTGGTAGAAATTAGAGCTATAATTCTAATTTCAATATTTCTGGAAATTTCTATATGAACTTTCTATACAGTTTTACATAAAAGAGTTATATTAATACGTATACACCTTACTAGTACATAACAATAGTAGAAATATGTAGTTGCCTTATGCACTGAAATCTGATTGGTTCCTGAAATATATATAAAGAAGTACATAGACAGAACATAGACAGACTGTAGAAGTGAGTTGAAGCCAAGAACTCAGGAGCATTGCAGTCTTTTGACCGTCATGTAAAGTCTCTTTGTAGTCCTAAGAATTCATCTCTTGCTTGTAAACATCTGTAACGTTGTAGTAAAGATAAAGACAACAAAAGAAAAGACTGGATTCAAGACTCTTATTTAGGATATGTGTCCTTTGACATTTCAAGTGGTTGTGGGGGCCCCGACCACTTAATTTGCATATGCCTTGGGTCGGCTCTGAGTTCAGAGAAAGAGAAACTGCTGCTGATGTGAGGTAAAGATGGTGTAGAGAGCATGAGATGGTGATATTATTGAGGATAAAAGATGCTGATGAGAGCACCTGCAGTTATATGATTATTTGATGTACTTATAATGTAAATCATAATGTATAATTCATCTTAAACACTTCAGGTCTTACATAATATGAATTGTTTATACTCCATTTAGCAGCACCAAAATATTTTTAATTGCTTTATTTTTTATTGTTTTAGCCTTAAAGAGACATCAGATTCACCTGAACCCAGCTGTGTGTCCATGAAGAGTAACTCAATGAACCCGACATGTAAGATCAGGAAGAGAGATGGCGCTGCTGATGTGAGGTAAAGTTGGTGTAGGGAGCAAATATTGAGGATAGAAGATGCTAATGAGAGCAGTTATAACAAAATCCTGAAGTTTATGCTAAATGTGTCAGAACAGGGTATTGTTTTACATGTTCATAACACATAACATTCAATATCATGAGTAGTTCATCATAAACATTGGTGTTGTACATTCAAATATAAAGTGAAAGTGAGTGATTGTCATTGTGACCACACCACAGCACACCACAATGAAACATGACCTCTGTATTTAACCCATCCAAAGTTATACATCTTTTCCCTCTTACTCTTAATCTGTCCTTACTCTAGTCTGATTAAGAGATCAAATTCACCTGACCCCAGCTGTGTGTCCATGAAGAGTGACGAGTCAATGATTCATCCAATTAAGTTCAGAGAGGGAGACAGTGCTGCTGATGTGAGGTAAAGTCATACAGTTTAACTTCACATGGAGAGACCGTTCTGCTGACCTAAACTCAGACTTCATCATTCACCAACATCTTACTCAATTTCTCCCTTTTATTTATTCTTGGGAATGATTCTAAGAAAAATCAAATTCATGACTTGTTCTCAAACTGCACGGTCAGGGTTAGTGTCTGTTCTTATGATGATGCTCATTGTCCTCGTAAGTGGAGAGAGCAGGAGAGTTGTTCCTGATTAACACGGGATAACTAGTCCATTGTTCCCCATTAAAGCACAAGACTGCAGCAACATGTTCACATAGTAATCATACTGAGACTGGAGAAGTAAAGAGCACAAATGATAATCTGTGGAGGTTATCCTTTATCTGTGAAACTGCTGATTTTGAGAAGAAAATTAAATTATTATTGTGAAATTGTCATCATTTTCTGACTGTTCATTTGAATACTTATACTGGACTAGCAATTGAAATCTATTGGTACATCAGCCCCACCAAGAATTTTTTTCACCAGCCGCCACTGAACACATGGACTGAGCCACACAAATGAAAAATCAAAACCCAAACGCACACTCGGAAATGGGTCGATCTGGGTTAAATAAACCGAACTAAACGTGATAATAAACTAATAAACCAATAGGAAGAACAGAACGAAATAAGACACAGCTGAATGTAATAATAAAGGGGCCGCGATCTAAACTGAGAGTGGACTACAAGGTAGTGAACACGAAGTGAAGACTACAAATACTGAAGTAAGGCGCGATCTAAACGGAGAGTGAACTACTAGGAAGGCGGCACGAAGTGAGGACGGAGAAACCTGGTAGTGAGGAGCGATCTAATCAGGAAGGCAAAACCCCCGCATAATAACGCGAGCTGGAGAAACATGAAGGAATGCACTGAAAGTGACCCAAAGACAGATTACCTAGCCCCCCAGGTCAGTACTCCGGGATCTGCGGCAAGGATGTGACAAGTGACTGCAGATTCTGTTCTAAATTAAAATCAAATACCAAAGAGGAGAGGTTTGGTGAATATCAGAGTTTAAGTGTGTGAGTGAGTTTTGAAAATAACTATTCTTTACTTTTTCTACAGATTTCAAAATAATAAATCACTTACTGGGAACAGAAATCATGAGGAGGATCGGAGCAGTGTCAGAGATGAGATGATGAACATCACCCTGAACATGAAGCAGACAGAGCTCACTAACACACCACTGACCAGTAAGAGCTATATTACCCCAATAAATATAATATTAAATATGATAAATGTCACTCTTTCACACTAACTGTAGTTTAACCTGTTCTATAATCAGCTTTTAGAACTAAATTCCTAATGTGAATTATGAAAAAACATTTTGTACATTTCATTACACTTGATGATTACTAATATTATATGTTATTGTTCATTAGAGCTGACCTCAGGGTATCAGAACAAACTCAAATTCATACTGCTGGAGAAATGTAAAAGAGTTAATGAGGGAATCTCCCTGCATGGAGTCTCAGCTTTTCTGAATGAGATCTACACAGAGCTCTACATCACAGAGGGAGGCAGTGGAGATGTCAATAATCAACATGAGGTAAGACAGATTGAGACAGTGTCCAGGAGACCAGCAACACAGGAGACACCCATCAGATGCAACGACCTCTTTAAAGACAAAGCCATCAGAACTGTGCTGACTAAAGGAGTTGCTGGAATTGGAAAAACTGTCTCAGTGCAGAAGTTCATTCTGGACTGGGCTGAAGGAGAAGCAAATCAGGACGTCATCTTCATATTCCCACTTCCTTTTAGGGAGCTGAACTTGATGAAGGAGAAACACCTCAGTCTGATGGAGCTCCTTCATGTCTTTTTCCCAGAAATGAAAGGATTAAGATCAATAGACAGTGATGCCTACAAAGTCATGTTCATCTTTGATGGTCTGGATGAGTGTCGACTTCCTCTAGATTTCCACAACAATGAGGGTTTGTGGGATGTGTCAGAATCAGCCTCAGTGGATGTGCTGCTGACAAACCTCATCAAGGGCAATCTGCTTCCCTCTGCTCTCCTCTGGATAACTACTCGACCAGCAGCAGCCAATCAGATCCCTCCTGAGTGTGTTGACCAGGTAACAGAGGTACGAGGGTTCAGTGACTCTCAGAAAGAGGAGTACTTCAGGAAGAGGATCAGGGAGCAGAGTTTGGCCAATAGAATCATCTCACACATCAAGTCATCGAGAAGTCTCTACATCATGTGCCACATCCCAGTCTTCTGTTGGATTGCAGCCACTGTTCTAGAGAGAATGTTGACTGAAGCAGAGAGTGGAGAGATCCCCAAGACTTTGACTCAAATGTTTACACACTTCCTCATCTACCAGATCAAACATAAGGGCCAAAAGTACCATGGGAAATGTGACACAGACCCTGATCAGACTAGAGAGAGTGTTCTGGCACTGGGAAAACTGGCTTTCCAACAGCTGGAAAAAGGCAACCTGATCTTCTATGAGGAAGAGCTGAGAGAGTGTGGCATTGATGTGAGAGAAGCATCAGTGTACTCAGGAGTGTGTACCCAGATCTTCAGGGAGGAGTTTGGGCTGCACCTGGGGAAGGTGTTCAGCTTTGTGCACCTGAGTGTTCAGGAGTTTCTGGCTGCTCTCTATGCATTTACTTCCTTCAGCTCCAACAAGAGAAATGTAGAAAAACAAACCACTGGCCTCTATGGTCTTCTCCACAAGTCCTCAGTGTCTGACCTGCTGATAAGTGCAGTGGACAAGGCCTTACAGAGTGAGAATGGACAGCTGGACCTTTTCCTGCGCTTCCTCCTGGGTCTCTCACTGGAGTCCAATCAGACTCTCTTACGAGGCCTCCTGACACAGACAGGAAGCAGCTCTCACAGCAAAGAGGAAACAGTGAAGTACATCAAGGAGAAGGTCAGTGAGAATCCAGATGCAGAGAAATCCATCAATCTGTTCCACTGTCTGAATGAGCTGAATGATCACTCACTAGTGGAGGAAGTACAAACATACCTGAAGGGACACTATTTTTCTTTCAATGGACTCAGTCTCTCTCCTGCTCAGTGGTCAGCTCTGGTGTTTGTGTTGTTGAACTCAGAAGAGGATCTGGATGTGTTTAACCTGAGTAAATATGACCCATCAGAGGAATGTCTTATGAGGCTGCTGCCAGTGGTCAAAGCATCCAGAAAAGCTGAGTGAGTGTTTTCATTCATAAATGTCTTACTGCACTTAGTTGTAATTTCACATTGCATGATAATCATTAATTACATACTTATTTTAATCACACACTGCTGGTACATTGTGTGTGTGATGAGTGTGTGTGTGTGTGTCTGTGTGTGTGTGTGTTTAGCTGTGTAAGTGTGATGAGTTTTACCTCCTTCTCTCTCCAGGTTGTGTAGGCGTGTGTGTGTGTGTGTGGAGAGCTGTGTGTGTGTGTTGTGTGTGTGTGTGTGTGTGTGTGCGATGACAGTGTTCTGATGTCTCATCATTTCTCTCCCAGTCTGTATAAGTGTAAACTGACAGGTGAAAGTTGTTCAGTTCTGGCCTCAGTTCTCAGTTCAAAGTCCTCAAGTCTGAGAGATCTGGACCTGAGTTATAATAATCTGCAGGATTCAGGAGTGAAGCTGCTCTCTACTGGACTGGAGAATCCACACTGTACACTGGAGATACTAAGGTCAGATCACGTGTGTATGTGTGTGTGTGTGTGTGTAGATGTGTAAGTGTGTGTGTGTGTGTGTATAGATGTATACATGTGATGAGTTTTACCTCCTTCTCTCTGCAGGTTATGTGAGTGCAGTATTACAGATGAAGGTTGTGCTGCTCTGGCTTCAACTCTGATATCAAACCCCTCATCACACCTGAGAGAACTGCAGCTGAACTACAATTGTGATGTAGGAGATTCAGGAGTGAAGCAGCTCTCTGTTCTACTGGAGAATCCACACTGTACACTGGAGACACTGCAGTGAGTTACCCGTGTACTGTTCACACACACTGTGTATTTGTAGATATGTGTTTGAGTGTGAGAGTGATGCTGCATGATGTGTGTGTGTGCGTAGATGTGTGTGTAGATGTGTTTGTGTGTGTGTGTAGATGTGTGTGTTTGTGTGTGTGTAGATGTGTGTTTGTGTGTGTGTGTGTGTGTGTAGGTGTGTGTGTGTAGCTGTGTGTGTGTGTGTGTTTGTGTGCGTGTGTAGATGTGTGTGTTTGTGTGCATGTGTAGATGTGTGTGTTTGTGTGTAGCTGTGTGTGTGTGTGTGTAACAGGTAAACCCCTGTCATGTTTACACCTGGCCCCTAGGGAGCATTAGAAGTCTTCCACCGGCCTATAAAAGCCAAATGGGGAGAAGAAGAAAGCAGCGTATGCTTAGGTCTGGTAATAACATCGGTACTGCACAGACAAAGGACACCAGTTGTGTTTGCTAGTTAATCTGCTGCAAATAATCACCTTTGGGTGTGGAAGCAAGTTCCCCTCCAGGAGACAAAAGACCTATTCTGGATTTTTTAAATATAGATTTTCTGCAATAAGCTTGTGTTGATGTTGGAGTGGCAAAGCCTAGGACGGACAAGACACCAGGCTTTCTTTCCCCTTTGTTTGTCCTCATTTTTCTATTTTTCTATTTTTTTGACTGAGAACCTTTGTTCACTTTTGGACATTTATGGATTGCCAGAAAGGGCCTGTATACAGTCCCTGACAAAAGTCTTGTCGCTTATCCATTTTATAGAAACATCTGCTATTAACTTGACTTTTAATTAATCAGTTGGTTTCAGAAATAGCTCATATGAAAGCTAAAACCCTCCCAAATGATGTTTAATGCATTAAAATAAATTTGTTTCACTGAAAAAAGATTTATCATTTAATGAAGACAGAAAGGTCAAATTTTGGCAAGACAAAAGTTTTGTCGCCTTGTCATATGATGCACCCAATCCTAGATTAGAGCTTCACCTGTGACTAATAATGGATCAGTTAAGTCTCAGGTGTGTATAAAAAGAACCCCAGTACACTAGACCTTCACATCAACTGCAACTTGACCTCTGACAACATGCCTAAGATTCACCCTGAGACTAAAGTGTTGATTATCAAGAGGCTGAAGACCAGATCCACTGTTGACGTGGCAGACACCTTCAATGTGTCTCAGCGTCAAGTACAGAGGATAAGAAAAAGATATGAAGAGACTGGGGACGTTTTTGATAAGCTCAGGTCAGGCAAACCCCGCAAGACAACTGCTCGGGAGGACCGTTTGTTGGCTCGAAAATCCAAGGCCAGCCCATTTTCCAGACCGGGAAATGGTCTGGAGTCCCCGTGTCAACCTGAAGTCCCCGTGTCAACCTGAACAGTTTGTCGAATTCTGTCTCGAAATGGCCTCCATGGTTGAATCAGTGCCTAGAAACCAGCACTAAACAAAAGACAATTAAAAAATCGTGTGGCATTTGCCAAGGCCCACAGCCTGGCAAAAGGATGGACGCTGGAAAAGTGGCAGAAGGTGGATTTTTCAGATGAGTCTTCTGTTGAATTACATCACAGTCGCCGCAAATATTGCAGGAGACCTACTGGAGCCTGCATGGATCCGAGATTCACCCAGAAAACAGTGAAGTTTGGTGGCAGAAAAATCATGGCCTGGGGTTACATCCAGTATGGGGGTGTGCAAGAGATCTGCAGGGTGGAAGGCAACATCAATAGTCTAAAATATCAAGAAATCTTAGCTACCTCTTATATTCCCAGCCATAAAAATGGTCAGATTCTGCAGCAGGATAGTGCTCCATCGCATACTTCCATCTCTACATCAAAGTTTCTCAAGGCAAAGAAGATCAAGATGCTCCAGGATTGGCCAGCCCAGTCACCAGACATGAACATCATTGAGCATGTCTGGGGTAGGATGAAAGAGGAAGCATGGAAGACGAAACCAAAGAATCTTGATGAACTCTGGGAGGCATGCAAGAATGCTTTCTTTGTTATTCCTGATGACTTCATCAATAAATTGTATGAATCCTTGCCGAACCGCAATGGATGCAGTCCATCAAGCTCATGGAAGTCATACAAGATATTAAATTTGGATCTCACAGCATCACTACTAAATTTGCTGATGTTATGTAACATATTTTTGTATTTGAAGTAAATTATTTGTTCAATTTTCACATTACTTTCTGTAGGCGACAAAACTTTTGTCTTTGCCAAAATTAGACCTTTCTGTCTTCATTAAATAATAAATCTTTTTTCAGTGAAACAAATTTATTTTAGTGCATTAAACATCATTTGGGAGGGTTTTAGCTTTCATATGAGCTATTTCTGAAACCAGTTGATTAATTAAAAGTCAGGTTAATAGCAGATGTTTCTACAAAATGGATAAGCGACAAGACTTTTGTCAGGGACTGTCGTGGTAGGTGAGTACAGTATGTGTGTGGCACTTCACAAACATTGTCTGTGTGTTTCCCCCCTTCCTTTTGTTAATAAACCCCTTGTTTGTGTGCAAATATTGGGTGATTTGTTACGTGTGTGTGTAGCTGTATAAGTGTGATGAGTTTTACCTCCTTCTCTCTGCAGGTTGTGGACCTGCAGAATTACAGATGAAGGTTGTGCTGCTCTGGCTTCAGCTCTGATATCAAACCCCTCATCACACCTGAGGGAACTGCAGCTGAACAACAATGATGTGGGAGATTCAGGAGTGAAGCAGCTCTCTGTTCTACTGGAGAATCCACACTGTACACTGGAGACACTGCAGTGAGTTACTCATGTACTGTTCACACACACTGTGTATATGTAGATGTGTGTGTGTGTAGATGTGTAAGTGTGATGAGTTTTACTTCCTTCTCTTTGCAGGTTATGTGACTCCAGTATTACAGATGAAGGTTGTGCTGTTCTGACTTCAGCTCTGATATCAAACCCCTCATCACACCTGAGGGAACTGCAGCTGAACTACAACAATAAAATAGGAGATTCAGGAGTGAAGCAGCTCTCTGTTCTACTGGAAAATCCACACTGTACACTGGAGACACTGCAGTGAGTTACTCATGTACTGTTCACACGCTGTATATATGTATACAGTAGATGTGTGTGTGTGTTAGAGATGAGACCATACCACTTTTTTAGATGTCCGATACGATACCGATATTGTACATTTAGATATCTGCTGATACGATATAAATCCGATACAGTCTCTGAGTCTTTTTAAAACATAAAATAATGCTTTAAAAATGTCTGAATACATGACTGAAATTATTGTTATGCTTAAGGAAATGCTTGATTTAAATACTGTTTTCCTACTAAAACAATGTAACAATTACACACATGTATATGCTAAATTATTTGTTCTCAAAAATTGTTCACTTAGACATATAAATATTTCTTCTTGCTTATTGATTACACTATAACATTATAAAATTTATCAGATGAAAATGAAATACTGAAGTTTGTCATTTTCAACCAATTTGGCCTATAAAATGAGCTGCTTTTGCAGAGAACTACATTTTCCACGAACCTCTGGGCGCGCCCTGGCGCCGCGTCACAATGAAGCACTGGGTGCACGTTCCAGAATAAACTATGGAAAATCAAAATAAAGGGCAGAATTGTGAGTAGAACGCTGGTTGTTGTGGTTATTTATCAGCTAAAATATGGTTTGTGTCTGTAACAAAGGCGACATTTTGACCGAACTGGAGCGTTTTAGCGAGTAACGGCGTTCATGCGCCGGTCATTAACACAACTCATGTGTTTACATCGCGGAAAAATGTCATTTATGCGTTTTTATGCATTTACTTCTGTTTTAGTGCATGGAACATCTCACAAATACTTTCACATACAGAGGGATCAGGTCTTGTCTTGATCGCGCCACTGAAAACGTGGTGTGTCACTATTAAGCCTCTGTGTGAAAAACAAGGGGAGTTGCTCTAGCGAGTAAAATGAATGAAACGAAGCTTCGATTCTAGAAAAATCGCCGTGACCATTTTATGTAATAGAATTATTCGAGTTACTGGAACAATGCCTTCAGCTCTACTTTACCACACTGCCACTTCCCATGCATAACAAATTAAGCATGCACGCATTTACAGATCGGCTCCATAGAACAGCCCAATGCCACTGATAGCCGATCCAGCTGTTTGAGCCGCTATTGGACCCATACTGATCCACATATCGGATCGGTTACGTCTCTAGTGTGTGTGTGTGTGTGTGTGTATGGTAGTAGGTGTGTGTGTGTGTGTGTGATGAATTTTACTTCCTTCTTTCTGCAGGTTGTGTAACTGC
Organism: Distichodus sexfasciatus; assembly: GCA_032718565.1. NCBI lineage: Eukaryota > Metazoa > Chordata > Actinopteri > Characiformes > Distichodontidae > Distichodus > Distichodus sexfasciatus. The sequence continues at coordinate 18,922 of JAVGVS010001259.1, forward strand.
AGTATTACAGGTGAAGGTTGTGCTTCTCTGGCTTCAGCTCTGATATCAAACCCCTCATTACACCTGAGAGAACTGCAGCTGAATTACAACAATAAAGTGGAAGATTCAGGCATAAAACACCTCTCTGTTCTACTGGAGAATCCACACTGTACACTGGAGACACTGCAGTGAGTTACTTATGTACAGTTCACACACACTGTGTATATGTAGATATGTGTATGAGTGTGAGAGTGATGCTGCATGATGTGTGTGTGTAGGTGTGTGTGTGTAGATGTGTGATGTTTGTGTGTGTGTGTGGGTGTGTAGATGTGTGGTGTTTGGTGTGTGTGTGTGGTGTGTATGTGAGTAAACCCCAGTCCAGCAGAAAGCTCCTGCATGTGTGGTCATGTTGTTCAAACTGTGTAAAACTTGATGTCTGACTGTGATAATGTTCATGTCTGATCATTCTGTCTGATTCTCTCTTCTACAGCATCAACCATCAAACATTCAGGAGGAAAAGATGAGGAGTGTGTCCTGCTGACCTGGATGTGTGTATGTGTGTAAAAAGTATTTACAGCAATATCTAATAAGACTTAAAAACAGAAACTGAGGCTGAGAAATCTTCTGATAATCTGTTACTCAACTACATGATGCTATTTCACACACACATCTACACACACATATCAGATTAACATCGCATTGTGAATAATGTAATTTGTGCATACACATACACATATAAAGAGTTATAGCTACCAGCTGAAATTAAGTTTTTACTGATGTCAGTAGGGTGTTGGTACATCAGACATCTTTGTGTAGCTGCAAATGATAACTGTGTTTAAACGACTCATGGCTATAGGTATGGCTGCATAATACTTCTGTCCTGGGGGTTAGGGGGCACATGTAAATCAGTACCTGACACATTGAAAGGTCAGGGCAAGTGGGTGACGGCTCGACGACATAGATGGACTTGTCGAACAGGTTTGCCCCGCTCAGCGAATCACCCGCTGAGACGCCCGTTGAAAGTGCCCTGGTGATAGGTGATTCTATTCTACAGCATGTGAAGCTAGACCCTTAACGGCACCAGCAGTCGAGGTAAACTGTTTACCGGGAGCCAAAGCGCCAGACATCAGGGCCAATCTCAAGGTGCTGGCCAGTAAAAGACGTAGATATTCCAAGATAGTCATCAATGTCAGACAGTCTGAAGTAAGCAAAAGAAAGAGCAATAATTGTGGGGAATTTTAATATTCATGTAGATAATGAACTAGATCATCTGACGGTAGCTTTTACTAATTTACTAGATTCCATGGGCACTGTTCAAAATGTAATTGGGCCCACTCACAACTGCGGTCATACCCTTGATTTAATCCTATCGTTTGGTCTTAATGTAGATAATGTAACAGTACTGCCTCAGACCAGTATTATTTCTGACCACCATCTCATTACATTTAATTTTTACCTTTTTTACCTATAATAAAAATACGAGTTCCACAACTCGCTTAGGTACCAAGCGTACAATCACGTCAGATACAGCTAGTAACTTTATTGATAATCTCCCCAATCTGTTGTTCCTGACAGGGGAAATGTCTAATCTTGCTGAACTTGAGAGTAATACGGATTATCTAACATCTATGCTTCGTTCCACCTTAGATAAAATTGCTCCGTTAAAAATTTTAAACAAAACAAAAGATCCCCTTGGTTTCATGACTACCTACAGTATGTATCTTAAAACAAGAGACAAAGAAACTAGAATGTAAGTGGTGACAAACTAGATTAGTGGTGTTTGAATTAGCATGGAAAGATGCTATGGGAAGCTATAAAAAGGCTCTTAGAGTTGCTAAATTAAAATACCTCTTATTGCTAACTGAAAATAAAAACAATCATAGGTTTCTATTTAACATGGTGTCCAAGCTGACTTATAGCCAGACTACTGCTCAAACTTGTTTTCTAGTAACGACTTTATGAACTTTTTTGACCAAAAAATTTGTTCAATTAGACAGAATATTCTAAAAACCCAAGTATCTACAGTGGCTGGCCTTGACAAAACAAGTACTAATACTGCAGCCATCTTATTTGAATCATTTACTCCGGTTGACCAGTCAGATCTAGCGTTCTTAATCCTTTCCTCAAGTTCATTACTTGCGTGTTAGACCCTGTTCCAACACGGTTACTCAAAGAGATGATTCCAGTAGTGATCACACCTCTACTAGCAATAGTTAACTCCTCTGTTAGCATTGGTCATCTACGCAAATTTTTTAAATTAGCAGTGATTAAACCCTTGCTGAAGAAGCCCAACTTAGATCCCTTGGAAATGTTAAACTAAAGACCAATGCTTAATCTCCAATTTATCTCCAAAATAATAGAGAAAGTAGCAGCCGTTCAAATAACCTCATTTTGCGGGAAAACCAGATTTATGAAATATTTTAGTCTGGGTTTAGAGCCAACCATAGCACAAAGACTGCACTGCTAAAAGTAGTGAATGATCTCCTCTTATCTGCTGATCAGGGCTTTGCCTCACTCCTAGTGCTGCTTGATCTTAGTGCTGCTTTTGATACTGTAGCTCATACCACTCTCTATCCAGCTAGCCATTATGCAGGTTCAGGTGTAGGCAGCCATTGTCAAACCAGAGCCAAGGCCAGGCCGCAGGCAGAAAGGCTAAACTGACCACCTGCTAGTTGCCTTGAGTCAACACCTAGGTACCACCAAATCGACATTGTCTCTGTGCCCCGAACAAAAAATATTTCATGTTAAACGCGAAGGGCGTCCTTTTCTAATCTAATTTGTATTAAATTAGAACACCCAATACAGAATATCTGCACCACTAAGCTAAGGCAAACTACAGCCCGCAGGCCATATCCAGCCCGTTTAGTTTTTTAATCTGGCCCACCAAATTTGTTTAAATCTTATTATAAAACAACATTCGTTTTGCATTTTTCCTGCATTGCCTGTGTTTTCCCAGTATATGGCACATTAGCCTGTGTTGAGGTGATGTTTTAATACACTCCACGTTTTTGATTTGCATTTTGAGCCCCATAGTAAACATGAGCGGACCAAAGAAAAGAAAAGTGGACAGTGAATGCCGATTGTTTAAGAGAGAGTGGACAGCAAACTATTTTTTTCCCTGAAGTCTGATCAATGGCTGTATGTCTGATATGCCAGGAACCTGTTGCGGTATAGAGTATCAGCCATCACTTTGCCACAAAGCATGCTATACCAAATACCTTATTTTTCTTCACAGCACTAAATTGATGGTAAGTTATGACCACTTTGTTATGAAAGAAATGCATTGCGAAAATCATTTGTACAATAAGCCTTACGTTTTCATGCTTTGCTACCTTTTAAAGACCAAAACCTTTTATGTTATGACATTTACATTTAATTCATATTTGTTCACACAAACACTCCATCCATCTGGTCTTGGTCCGGCCCCTCTGTCAAATTTAAGAACCCATTGTGGCCCACGAGTCAACAGATTGCCCACCCCTGTCCATGATAGACTTGAACATGTTGTTGGTATCAGGGGAGTGGCCCTCTCTTGGTTCAAATTCTACCTTTCAGACCACAATCAGTATGCGAATATAAATAGTGATTCCTCAGAACATGTCAGGGTGAAATATGGAGTGCCACAAGGATCAGTTTTAGGTCCCTTGCTGTACATGCTACCTTTAGGTTTAGTTATTCGTAAACATGGAATTACTGTAGCTTTCATTGTTTTGCAGACGCTACACAATATTGGCTATATATTGGCTAAACCAGCAACTGCTGACACCAACTTCAGATAATGGAAGAATGCTTAACTGACATTCAAAAAGTGGGTGTCGGACAACTTCCTCCAGTTAAATCTAGATAAGACTGAGGTTCTTCCTACTGGTAATAACGCCACCAGAAGTCAACTATCTGACATAATGGTCAATCTTGGATTATCCATTGTACCAAGTACTTGTTTAAAACCTTGGTGTTACTCTAAACTCCAATCTTTTATTTGATGTACATTCTTCTAACATTAGTCGCACTGCCTTCTTTTAGCTGCGTAATATTGCCAAACTAAGAAATGTGCTTTCTGTGAAGGAAAATTAATTATCCACCTGAAAGTTTAATTCCAAATTGTAATCTCTTAGTTATAGGAATGTGCTGTTGGTTGGGGGTTTTGTTAAGGTTTAAACTTTATATATGGTCTTAGGTTTAGTTAAGCAAGTTTCTTGTTTATCTAGTCTGGCTGGGCAGATAGAAGAAGTGCACAATAAATAAGAAGGAATGTTGACCAACTAAGGACCCTTTATGTTACACACTGAAGTTATACTTAATACTCCATTCCTAATTTAAAATGTATATTTTGTATTCTATTTACAGTATATACTGTTTATTGTGTGTCCCTTATTTGTTCTTTGTTCCCTATTTCTCATTGCACTGTAAAAACGGGAGCCACGTCTTCTCATCTCTCTGTATATCTGTACAGTATATAACAGAGATGACAAAGTTTACTTATAAATTACTGGTTGTATGAGGGTGCAAATCGGACTCTCTCTCTTTCAGGTGCATGAGACAGACTCCCCTTGCGAGATTAAATTTTGTTACAACTGGAAACTCTTGACGTTTGTCATTATTTCTGACTTTGGAGTTTAACTATAGGTGGCTAAGAGAAAAATCCACCACACACATCTATAGAATGCACATGTTATCTATTTACGTAAAGAAATTCATTTTCTTATGGAGCCCTTATTGCAATGTGAGTATGGATCTCCAGTGTTCAAAATTAAATAAATAAATAAATAAATAGGACATAATGAAATAAATAACTATATGAATAAATAAGAGAGAGATATGTAATATGAGAATGATATTGTGAAATAATTGAACATATTTTGAAATACAGCTCATTATTGTGAAATATATTGCATTCTGCTATATAAATTTACTTATTTTGAAATATTTCATGGTCTTTATTTTTCTAACAGAGATTATTGCAGAGGCATTTTATTTAATTCCAGCAGTTTTTATTCCAAAACGTCCTTTTTTCAAAGTCAGTCTTTATTTCAAAATGCCGATTTCTCTGATGGCCTATTTCTTTCATAAAGTGACTTTTCAGCAGAATTACTTCATCTGTCAATCAGTGCCAGTGGGTTGAACCTGCACGCCTATTGGCTCATCCTTTAACATCGATTAGTTTTCCTGGATACCTGCTCGGCGGACCGCTGTTACAGCTAACAGCAACTTGCTGTTAGCTGTAACAGTGATGGGAAGTTCAGCTCTTTTCAGAGAGCCGGCTCTTGTGGCACTGCTCCCAAAGAAGAGCCGGCTCTTTTGGATCCCAAACGGCTCTTAATTTATTATCATCTGTAGCCTCATATTTTAGCCTAACTTGGCAAATATGAATGCTTTGTGTGTTGATAAACCCGTTTGCATTCAGTGTTTTAATGAGAAGCCTTATAATTGCCTAATTTTGTGTATTTGTTCAGTTACAAAAGCAGGCAGTGTTTTGTTCATTTGTTTTTGTGTTTAATTAAAATTCTAAGTTTGATTAAAATATTAAACAAAAGCAAAAACAAATGAACAAAACACTGCAAACAAATCCACAGAAACAGAACCAAACTCAGTAACCAAACAGTATGTCCTCAGTGCAGGCTGACATTCAGAAAAATCAAATGCCTCAGCTTGGATGGACTGATGCAGTTTCTCTTCTCAGTATCTGCCCTGTTTTTGAGAAGACTCTCTCCAAAGGAACAGATGTTGCCACAATGCACAGTCTCCCCTCCATCACCTTCACCAGGTATGGGAAGTCTGAGGCCTTGGCCTGCCACCAGCTCAGTGGGTCTTCTGCACGTTGGATGAGGGGCTCCTCAAGATAACATTGCATCTCCATTATAACATCAGCTGTAGTATTTCTCTTTGCAGCATATCCTGTAGCTCTTTCATCAAAGAGCCTCCACACAGCAGAAGTTTGTGGCTCCACCTGACTGTCGCGTGTCACCCTCTCTGTTTTCACATAATGGTATGATCCTATATCCTCACATGAGATTGGCCACAAGGCCGCCATGCTGCCAATCAAACCAAAGTTCTGCTGTGAGCAGAGCTGAGCCACTGAGAGTGAGAGCTGAGCAGCAAAAAGAAAAGAACACCGGCTCTCACTCAATGGGCTCTTAGAGCACATTTAGCGTGTACATGAGCTGTTTTCTCTCTTATTTCTGCCGAAGCACTTGTTCAAAACATTACCAGAGAAAATACACCAAAGATGATCCATGGTGAGAGCGCCCACTCGCTCACGTTGCTGCACGTACAATACGACAACGATCATTTGTGATACAGATGTCTTACTCTGATCAGATTTCGAAACCAAAACATTTTAACCTTTTATAGCATGAATTTACTTTCACTATTTATTAACTAGGAACTTATTTATCACCTTATTTCTGTAACTTAATCGCATCATGAACTAATTACTGTCTTTGACCAAAAGGGCATCGCATAGACCATGTTCACTGTCTAGGTCTAAGTGCTATGCCCACTTCTAGCCAATCTAGCCCATGAATTCAACAAGACTAACTATTCTGGAGAAATGGTACTCAACACTGTTTTGCAGTGTTGCGCTTTCTGTAAACCTCAGCCCACCACACTAATTTGCCAGAACTGACGCCTTACCAATTACACTTCAGCCTTATCTTTGTTAAGACAATGAAAGCAAATGAAATGGTCCTTGTTGCTGAGGTGATATGTCACCGCTGCAGGCAGGTACCTATAAATTATGTGAAAAAGGAAAGTAAACCCAATGGCCACCAGGCAAAGAAGCAAACAATAAAGAAACAAACACCAAACAAATTATTCATCTGTTGCCTTGTATAGTTATTGACGATGGCAGTGATGCTGGTTGCAGCACAAATGGCAAAGGTCCTGACACTGTGCTTGTCATGGATGCTACCAAAAAGCATGGCAGGCCATGAATGAAATGGCTTGAATATGTTGTTCTCATGCCCCTACATGACTCCTCCTTTCCTCTGTAAAATGTATTAAAACAGAATACGTCAAAGCATGTTTATTATCAATGAATGCTTAATGTCAATAGTGATTCTTTTTGTCAGAAAGAACCAAATATTGGAACATATTACTCATATATTTAAATATATTAATTATGTTACAGCATTAGGCAATATTTAACTTTTGCTTTTACCCTTTCCATCTGCACTCTGTTAGGGATTCAGCAGCCCAAGCAGCCACAGAAATCTGTAGCTTAGTAAAATCATCGCATCTAGGTAGATGCAATATTATACATTAATTACATATTTTAAAAATAATTGTGAATATAATTAACACATTATCAATCTGTTTTTGGCAAAACTATTTCTTTAAATCAATTTTAAATTGACAAAATATCTAAACTAAAAATGTACTTACATAAACTCTACTACATTTGATTTCCTTTGCAGTTATGGCACTGGGCAGGTCTGAGATGAGCAAGTTGCCTCCCATTGTGTTGTAAGGAGATATTCAAGGCGGCAGGTGATGAAGTCCT
>JAVGVS010001260.1:0-26371 GCA_032718565.1 Distichodus sexfasciatus
CGGCAGGTGATGAAGTCCTCCTCTGTTCGAAAGGCATCCCAATATTTCTTTACATGGAATCTGGGGAAGTTGCTAAGCCATAAAACCTTTCCTTGGGTCCACTGCCTATTTGAGAAGTGTCCATGAACTTTAAGGAGGCAGTCAATCCAATTTTGGTTTCTAATTGATTCAAGTTGGTTAAGAATTTGGGGGAATTTCTTCATTGACAGATGAAGGGCATATAAAAGATTGTCCACAGTACATGTGTTGGTTAAAAAATCTTTTTGGTGGCCTTTTTAGCCCTTTTTCCTCCTGGCTAAAAGGCTCATGATGGGGTACTTCCTCTGATCTCTTTCTTGAAGAATCTTCTTGGGTGCTTGCTTTGAACACTTTTTTTCCTTTCCAGGTATCATTGTTATCTCCCGTACTCTACCAGCCACAAATTCCTGCATTACCTGAATAAAGTCCCCAGGTCGGCGGTGTAGCTGATTTCTCAGGACGGGGCATTTAGTAGTTTTAAACCAATTTTCCACAAAAGCACTTGTATCCCGAGTTTTATGCAGGCTTTTTAACTTGATTCCTGACCAAAGGGGTACAGTACCTATGTAGCGGACCAGCACATTCAGGGCAGTAAATTGCATTTGCAGCACACCCATTTCCATCTTCTTCATTCCTTTTTTTTCTTACTAGGATAATCAAAAATGTTGGCCAGTACTTTAACAAATGGGGAGATTTTCTATTCTCCAAGTTCTTCTTTGTCATATGGCTCTGCACTAATGGAAGTGTTTTGCTCAGAAGTAAGAAGTTGGTCTGTCTCGCAACAGCATTCTGGAGGGCACCAACATTCTGCTTGTACTGTTCTGTCACCTTTTTGGCCAAGAAAACACCAACAATCATGTGAAGAACTGATTTTATTTTATTGAGCAAATCTGCATTTAAAAGCAATCCAAAGGAGTACAAAAACAGGTCTTTGGTAGATTTCTTTGTCCGCACTTTTAAAGTCTTCACAGTCGTGAGCTTCATCATGGTGAAAGTGCACTTACACTTTTTAAAATAGTCCTGAACATTACACTTACTAAATGCCTGAGTGACTGCATGGATCATGGCCCAGCTGAAATCAGTCTCAACCTTTTGAGGTTGTAGCTGAGTTCTAAATGCACAGGAGAAACCTCGTCCTAGACATGCTAGCCAGCTGTATACTGTTGGAGTGCTTTGATCAGAGCTAAGCATCTCTGCAACTGGGACTGTAGTTTTTGATGACTGTAATGAAATGCACATTGCATAATACAGAACATTATTCTAACACTTAGGTGGTTTTGACATGACTGATCCTGTGGAGTCAAGATAAAGCAGGCATTTTTTAGAGTTTTGCAGTTCTCTCAGAAGATGGAGTTGTGCATCAGTGTACATGTGGACTATAATAGGTGAAACACTTACAGTACTTTGCAAAAGTTTTAGGCAGGTGTGAAAAAAATGCTGCAAACAAAGAATGCTTTCAAAAATGGAAGTGTTATTCATTTATTTTAATCAATCAACAAAATGCAGTGAATGAACAAAAGAGAAATCCAAATCAAACCAATATTTGGTGTGACCACCCTTTGTCTTCAAAACAGCATCAATTCTTCTAGGTACACTTGCACACAGTTTTTGAAGGAACTCGGCTGGTAGGTTGTTCCAAACATCTTGGAGAACTAACCACAGATCTATAATCCTATAATCCTACAAAATAATATAAGGACTACAAAATAATATAATGACTACAATCCTACAAAATCCCTGACTTTAGTAACACCAGGTAGTAACACCAAATATTGATTTGATTTAGATTTTTCTTTTGTTCGCTCACTTTGCATTTTGTGAATTGATAAAAATAAACAATCATTATTTATATTTCTGAAAGCATTCTTTGTTTACAGCATTTTTTCCACACCTGCCTAAAACTTTTGCACAGTACTGTACATATTGCAAAGTGCTATGCTTTGTGATTGCTGGAGGTTTGGATATATCTTGTACACTTTATTTCACCAAGTTCAACAGCAGGGCATCCGACAATCTCCAACACCCAAACTATTTACCAAGCTACATTTTCATCCGCATCCATGGTAATACTAAACCCACACCCTTAAGTTTTAACATTAATTCCCAGGCAGCAGCTGTGGCTGGGAGAAGCCATCCGGTCCAGACACCCCTTATTGCTCTTGGTGGAACAGGAGGCGAAATCCTCTTGATCTTCAACCAGATTTCTCCTGCTCAATCGTCTCTTTGGTGGGAAGTGTGTTCTTCTCTTGGGTTTCTGTTTTCTTCAGCTTGCTCTTGTCAAACTGAGAGATCTCACTGACATCGGGCCGGTCTGCCATCACACACACACACACACACCCCCAGCTGTACAGACGTCAGCCTAAATGAACGACTGAGAGCCTCCTTCGGTTTACGTGAACAGAGAACGGTTTAGCCAGTCTTTTGAACGGTTAGAACGGTTTACTTGTTTAGTCAGTCTTTTGGTTATTAAAATCCCTTTTTCTTAGTTAAAGGCGAGATCTGGGGGTTCATGGTCATTTGAGATTAAAGGTGAAAGGGGGGATTGGTGCTGTCATCCTACCACTCTGCTGATCGCTCAAGTTTGCAGACGGTGGTTTGGTGTGATGCCGAGACCCCTGGAAGCCCTCATGTCTGTGTTGCCTTCCAGCTCTCCCTTCTTAGCTAGGCTGCCATAGCTACTCTAGCATTGCCGGAGGTTAGGTTAGGGCACTTAACTTTCTCCTCTCTTTTCTTCTTTTTCCGAGCTGTTCCCGAGCTGATCCCGGGATGGCGCTTGGCTGACCGAACCCTCACCGGGACTCTTTGGAGATGCCCCGAGCTGACACCGACCATCTCTCATTCCTACCAAGCTGACGCTGGATCAACCTAACTCACCAGGAGTCCTGGAGAGGATGTCTCTGAGCTGATGCTTGACCTGTCAACCCTCCCGAAGATCCCTGACCCACTGAACCCAAGAGACCAGGACCTATGGGGACATCATCATGAAAACCAACTGATTGGACCCTATGGACGTTTACTGACTTAGCAGCACAATACTGAACTAATTTCAGCTTAATGTTGCTGGAGAGGGTCCCAAGTAACAACCCGGGATTCGAAATATCCCTTGGACTATTTTTGTATCTTTGCTTCTTTAAATAACTAACAACTCATCTTGAACTATTGCTTGTTGTACATTAAATGTTCGTGCACCCGGTCGCCCAGAGGAGGATGGGGTCCCCCTCCGAGTCTTGGTTCCTCTCAAGGTTTCTTCCTATTAGAGGGAGTTTTTCCTTGCCACTGTCGCCTCAGGCTTGCTTGTTGGGGGGTTTAGGCCGGTTATATGTAAAGTGCTTTGTGACAATGACTGTTGTTAAGAGCGCTATATAAATAAATTTGAATTTGAATTTGAATCTTGTACACTTTGTATCTCAATGCACTTCATGTATTGGTTTGTGTTACAGCAGTTTGCTAGTTTTTTCTCACTGGAAATGTTTTGAAGCACAGAAATTGATGATATAGCTGACATATTTCCATGTGTCACTTGCTGTCATCTGCATGTGCAATTTTCTTTGTTCTCAAATGCATTGGAGAAAACTTGCAAAGTTCTGATTTTAATGCCTCCCTTTCTTGAAACTTTGAGTGCCGCCTGTAGCACTCTCCTTGTGGGTGGTGAATACTTCCCTGCACGTGTACACTTACTGTTACTCCGCAGTTATTTGTTTTGGGCCTTTTATATATGATAATACATATTTGGTGCATCCTGAAAATTTACATACTGATTTTCCTTGCCAGTAAGGACAAACCTTTTTTTTTTTTTTTTGAAAGAGAATGTTTAACTCTGTTGTACTTAAAAGATAAAACACAGTATTTGTTTACTTCTGAAATTTTACGGCCATCAGATTTTTCCATCCATATAAATCTTATAGCTGCGTCTTCCATCTGGTTTAATTGTCTCCCATTCAGTTCTACAGTTGGAAAATGTAAAGTGTGGGGGACATTTTAGTGTGGTTTCTTGTTGACTATAGGGCAGGGTGAATATCAACATTTTGCTTTGGAGTGTTGTTATTCTACTAGTCCACCCCCTAAGTGTTCAGGATTTTGGTGAAATTAAAGAGGGATGAATGTAACAGGGAAAGGAAAAAAGACAGACATGTTTTCTTTGTATTTTATTCATCTTTAGTCTCATATAACTTTGTATAGAGGGTATGGTGTGTTTATTTCACCCAAATCTCTCCTTTGTTCTATTATTTGAAAGTTAGTTGGTGTTGAGAGTTTTAGTCCTTGTGTTAGAGCGCCCTCTAGCGGCCTGTAGGTTACATACTGCATTATTCGCGTTCTCTCGTCAGTCTGCATTGTACTTGGCTGGGAGAGGTACGTGTTTGACGCAGGTCGTTTGTAAAAGAGAGATTTCAGTGTTGTAATGTCATTTAAGTTGCATACGGTGATTCTAACATGGAAAGTATGGAAAGGGCTTGTGATAAGAGTTGTTTTAAGTTAACCTGTTAAGTTTAAAAAGGGAACTTTGAGAGCACAGAAGACGAACTAGCCAATCACATTGTTTGGTATCTGTGCGTGTTAGCGTTCGCTATTTTCTCTTCATGTGGAGTAGCCTGTGTATTTCAGTTGATCTCTTTTTCATGTTAGACTTGTTCCTATGGTGAAGATCAAAACTACATTTGTGCTCTTTGTTACTTTTCGAAGGCTGCAATAAAGTGTCCAGAGAAAGTCGTTGTCGGTGTCTTCTCTCAAACGTCTTACACCAGAACACAACGCAGGGTGGCCGGGACTGCTGACCGTTCCGTTTCGTAATATGATTTATTTTTTTCTTGTAGAATAGAAGTAGATGTGGATGTAGGAATAACAGGTGCATTTCTGCCTCAAATGATTTAATATTGCACTCGGTTCAGATTTCTTCAGCTCCTGCCATAATGTTCCTAATTTTGAGTTAAAGGGACAGATGGCAAAGTTTCCATTTAGCCAAAGTGTCTCTGTAAAAAGTGTCCGTGTGCCACTATTCCTAAGCATATAGTTCGGCCCCATGTTGGGAAAGCTCCGACCTGCATGTCTTCCACTCAAATCATGGCTTGTGGTTGTGAACAACGAATGATAAGTTATTTTGACATTCAACATTCATTTGACATTCAAAATACAAAGCCATTACGCTCCTAAACCACGTGACCTGATATCAAACCAATTGTACAGCATAGAGACTATTGCCCTACATATGGCATAAGGCTTGATTTTTCTAAATTTTCTTTCATACTTTTTAAATGTTAAAAATACTATAAAAATGCATATAAATCCATTACGCTCCTAAACCACGTGACCTGATGACATCAAACCAATTGTACAGCATAGAGACAGCATAGAGACTATTGTCCTACTCAGACAAGGCTTGATTTTTCTAAATTTTCTTTCATACTTTTTAAAATATTAAAATAAAAATTAAAAATGCATATAAATCCATTACGCTCTTAAACCATATGACCTGATGACATCAAACCAATTGTACAGCAAAGAGACTGTTGTCCTACATGCATTTTTGTAGTATTTTAATATTTTAAAAAGTACAAATAATAATTTAGAAAAGTCAAGCCTTTTGCTAGCCTTTTGACCTGATGACATCAAACCAATTGTACAGCATAGAGACTAATGTCCTACATATGTCACAAGCCTTGATTTTTTCAAAATTATCATTTGTACTTTTTTAAATATTAAAAATACTATAAAAATGCATATAAATCCATTCCGCTCCTAAACCACGTGACCTGATGACATCAAACAAAGTGTACAGCATAGAGACTATTGTCCTACATATGGCACAAGGCTTGATTTTTAGGGGGCCACGCATAAAATGAAATCCCATCTTTTTCGAACTCGTCCCTGGATTTTTGTCCAATCTGCATGCAACTGGTATCATTTGAATCCCAAGACACTCTTCTTTAATTATTATCGAGCACATTTTTAATTTAGGTCTTCTTTTTTATGTAATATGCAAATAAATGGGCTCGGCTTGGCGTAGGACTGCAAATCCATATACCGATTTTCCGTCATAATGGCACCACTCTACCACTTGGTGGCGCTAATAAGCTATTATGCGTTTTCCGTAATAACTTTTGAATCGTAGCTCCGATTCTTAAAAATCTTGCCAATGCTGCAATTCACTGCTTTTATAATGTGGGCAGAGCACACAGATTTGATAACAGATTTGATCTCTGGACATGTTTTTTGTTTCTGAATAATTGAGAATGTTTTTGTCAAGTACGCATCTGTACTTTTCTTATTGAACGCTAGCAGGACAGCTTGAATTAATGCCCAGCTGTAATCTGTTTCGACTTTATGCACCCTGAGGGAAGTGTACTTGGACAGTTTTAGAACAAACTGCATCAGCCAGAAAGTAATGGGAGGTACACTGTGCTCATTGGAGACCATTTCAGTGACTGGAAGTGGGGGTGCATCTCTGCCATGTCCTGGCAAGGCCATAGCCTCTTCAGGAGGCTTTGACACTGTGGCATCCAGGTACAACGAGACAGGCTCCTTCCCCGTCAGATGCTGTACCACCAACTGAGGGTATTGGGAAACTATTCGAAAACATGTTCACTGACTCCGAGATTTCTAAAAGTTTTGCATGTGGCAAGGATAAGACTGCTTACATCATTCGATTCGGCATTGCGCCACATTTTAAGAATTTACTTATAAACAGTGTCAATGATGCAGGTCCATATGTACTGTGCTGTGTCTTCTCATTTATGTATATTGGGCCCCTAATCTTAGATAGTGTAAAAGGAGGCCCGCAGCTGGTCTCAGATCAGAGTGAAAGGCCTCATCATGTAGCCTCTGCTGCCTGTGTGTAGGAGGGATTTGAGCAGAATTCTGATGCTGCAGTGGTGCTGGCCTATAAGGCATTTGTTTTAAGAAGTGTCAAGTTGACCTTATTAGGGTGGGACTGAGGGTTATGGTTAAGATAGGGTTGACGCAAAAAAAAGGCTGCTGCTCGATGTCGTGTTGGTGGTAAAAATATTGTGGAGGTAGTAAAAAAGGTAGTAAAAGGTAGTAAATTCGACTCTAGGATTCCTGCATAAACCCTGAATATCCTAATTTTGTGAGATACTGATTTTGGGGTTTTCCTTAGGTAACTAAGGAAATGCACGCACTCACACACACATACGAACATGACATGAACACCCCTGTTCAAATACTGTTTACTTGTTAACAATATTCTGTCATGGGTCTCTGTATTTGTGTTGTAATGTATATATGTGTTTGGGAATTGTATTAGTTTAGAAATGCTGTCTTGATCTAGAAGACATGATTTATGTGTGTGCCTTAGATGCAGGTGGCACTAATAGTTTTGTGTTGTGTGTCTTAGCTGCTGTTAGACAAGACTGTCTTACAAGAAATGCCACAGAAAAATGGAGAAAAATGTTCAGCGTTGGCTTCAGGTGGCACCTGATAGGGACGGAGGACAGAAGGAACGTGCCAAAAAGGCAAATGACACTTATGTGGATTTATGTGGATTGTGGATTATGTGAAGTTGATTTACTTGTTTTGTATTTGGACTTTTTTGTGTTTTTGTAATAGTTAAGTTGGCCCCAACTTTCACATTTTATTAAGCTGTTTTACAGAGCCATGTTCTTAGATATTTTGTGTATAAGTGTTCAAATGCCTTATTAGTTTGTTAAAATTACAAAGTGAAGCATTGCATATGATTGATTACAAAAAATGTAATTTTATCTAGCAAAATTTAATTGTAAATAAATAATTTGTTGTAAAGCATTTCAATATTGTTTACAGTAAAAGAAAAAATAAACTTTACTGATATTAATTGTGTAGCCATTTATGTCATCATTGGACCTGTTATGATCCAGATAATTAAGAACCATATCTGGGCGGTCACTGGGCTATTATGGCTCACATCCGGAAGAACCATGTCTGGGCCGTCACTGGGTCTGCTATGGCCCAATTGTAGGGTATACCATGTCTGGGCCGTGACTGGGCTGTCATTCTTTGCGGTATCTGGGCCAGAGGAAGATGGATTGTGTGGGCCAGATCTGGCCCAACAGAATTTTGCTAACTGGGATACTGATTAAATCCCATCACATTTAAAAGCATTTTAACTCCTGTTTTCTGAGCTTCAAACTCGTGACGTGTAGCACCGCCCACTTTTTTACCTGTTGCAGGTAAGTAAACCAGTTCAAACCGGTTACAGTGAAAGTGAAACTTCCCTCAGCAAGTGCGTAGTGGCACGAAAACGTACAGCTTTTAAACTCTTACACAGTCCACTAAACATTTAACATCCAGAACTGGACCAGAAGTGACTGTTTACACGGATATTGTGCTGGTGTGAGAGACTGACATCGCTGGACTTCTGATTCAGCTCCAGAGTGACCAGAGGCCTTCAGGTATTTAACACGCTTGAGTTTTACACACTTCTTATTCATTTCAACATCAAATTCTTCAGATGAAAAGTATGTGAATATGAGCTGGAGTTTATTCATGATGTGTTCTGATATAGAACGTTTCTACTTCAGCACAAATCTCATCTCACGTGCATCACTTTGTCCCTAGAGGGTGAAGAAGCTGGTGATGCAGGGAGACGTTTGAGTTTCATTGTGAAGTGGGGCTGTACAAGTTGCAGGGTGAAATCTGGTCTACACAATGAGTCTGTCTGGAGAACAGCACACAAAGAAAGATGAGAGGTGAGAGATTGTCATTCTGAGTTACTGGAAGTGTGTGATTATTTGTCATTGTGAACACAGCACAGCACACAGTGCACCAACCCAATGTGTGCTCTGAATTGGAGCCATTCGGGAAGTAGCAGAGGGCAGCTAACAAGGGCAGTGCCCGGGGAGCAGTGTTTGGGAACCGTACCTTGCTTATGAATATCTCAATGGTACCTTTACCAGTCCTATAATTTGAACCAGTCACCTTCTGATCACAGAGTGAACGCTCGAGCCGTTACACTATCGACTGCCCCAACTAACAATCTTAACCACACACTGCTCCACTGCTGTCTTCTAGGTATAATGTTCACGGAGAGCGGAGTAGAAAGCAGTGTGTGATAGAGGACAGTTTTGTGAAATGAGATTGTTGTACAGTATAGCAGATGTAGGAGTTTTAGTCTGATTCAGGGTAAGAGATCAGACTCCGCCGAAGGCAGCAGTTATAAAATTAAAATCCTTGTACAATTTTAAGAAATTACATGCTTACACAAAATGTGTCACAACAGGGTTTTGTTTTACATGCACATCATTTTAAAACATAAAATATTCAATATCATGAGTAGTTCATCATAAACATTTTGGATTTTGCATTGAAATACAAAATTACACATGTAAGATGTTTGCACTCACATTTACCATAATTGTTCATTACTCTAGTCTGATTCAGATTCAGATTCACCTCAATCCAGCTGTTAGAGCCAGTTTGTATTGCATTAATGTTTGAATATTTGGATTTTATATTTCATAACTGTTTGTGGTAGAAATTAGAGCTATAATTCTAATTTCAATATTTCTGGAAATTTCTATATGAACTTTCTATACAGTTTTACATAAAAGAGTTATATTAATACGTATACACCTTACTAGTACATAACAATAGTAGAAATATGTAGTTGCCTTATGCACTGAAATCTGATTGGTTCCTGAAATATATATAAAGAAGTACATAGACAGAACATAGACAGACTGTAGAAGTGAGTTGAAGCCAAGAACTCAGGAGCATTGCAGTCTTTTGACCGTCATGTAAAGTCTCTTTGTAGTCCTAAGAATTCATCTCTTGCTTGTAAACATCTGTAACGTTGTAGTAAAGATAAAGACAACAAAAGAAAAGACTGGATTCAAGACTCTTATTTAGGATATGTGTCCTTTGACATTTCAAGTGGTTGTGGGGGCCCCGACCACTTAATTTGCATATGCCTTGGGTCGGCTCTGAGTTCAGAGAAAGAGAAACTGCTGCTGATGTGAGGTAAAGATGGTGTAGAGAGCATGAGATGGTGATATTATTGAGGATAAAAGATGCTGATGAGAGCACCTGCAGTTATATGATTATTTGATGTACTTATAATGTAAATCATAATGTATAATTCATCTTAAACACTTCAGGTCTTACATAATATGAATTGTTTATACTCCATTTAGCAGCACCAAAATATTTTTAATTGCTTTATTTTTTATTGTTTTAGCCTTAAAGAGACATCAGATTCACCTGAACCCAGCTGTGTGTCCATGAAGAGTAACTCAATGAACCCGACATGTAAGATCAGGAAGAGAGATGGCGCTGCTGATGTGAGGTAAAGTTGGTGTAGGGAGCAAATATTGAGGATAGAAGATGCTAATGAGAGCAGTTATAACAAAATCCTGAAGTTTATGCTAAATGTGTCAGAACAGGGTATTGTTTTACATGTTCATAACACATAACATTCAATATCATGAGTAGTTCATCATAAACATTGGTGTTGTACATTCAAATATAAAGTGAAAGTGAGTGATTGTCATTGTGACCACACCACAGCACACCACAATGAAACATGACCTCTGTATTTAACCCATCCAAAGTTATACATCTTTTCCCTCTTACTCTTAATCTGTCCTTACTCTAGTCTGATTAAGAGATCAAATTCACCTGACCCCAGCTGTGTGTCCATGAAGAGTGACGAGTCAATGATTCATCCAATTAAGTTCAGAGAGGGAGACAGTGCTGCTGATGTGAGGTAAAGTCATACAGTTTAACTTCACATGGAGAGACCGTTCTGCTGACCTAAACTCAGACTTCATCATTCACCAACATCTTACTCAATTTCTCCCTTTTATTTATTCTTGGGAATGATTCCAAGAAAAATCAAATTCATGACTTGTTCTCAAACTGCACGGTCAGGGTTAGTGTCTGTTCTTATGATGATGCTCATTGTCCTCGTAAGTGGAGAGAGCAGGAGAGTTGTTCCTGATTAACACGGGATAACTAGTCCATTGTTCCCCATTAAAGCACAAGACTGCAGCAACATGTTCACATAGTAATCATACTGAGACTGGAGAAGTAAAGAGCACAAATGATAATCTGTGGAGGTTATCCTTTATCTGTGAAACTGCTGATTTTGAGAAGAAAATTAAATTATTATTGTGAAATTGTCATCATTTTCTGACTGTTCATTTGAATACTTATACTGGACTAGCAATTGAAATCTATTGGTACATCAGCCCCACCAAGAATTTTTTTCACCAGCCGCCACTGAACACATGGACTGAGCCACACAAATGAAAAATCAAAACCCAAACGCACACTCGGAAATGGGTCGATCTGGGTTAAATAAACCGAACTAAACGTGATAATAAACTAATAAACCAATAGGAAGAACAGAACGAAATAAGACACAGCTGAATGTAATAATAAAGGGGCCGCGATCTAAACTGAGAGTGGACTACAAGGTAGTGAACACGAAGTGAAGACTACAAATACTGAAGTAAGGCGCGATCTAAACGGAGAGTGAACTACTAGGAAGGCGGCACGAAGTGAGGACGGAGAAACCTGGTAGTGAGGAGCGATCTAATCAGGAAGGCAAAACCCCCGCATAATAACGCGAGCTGGAGAAACATGAAGGAATGCACTGAAAGTGACCCAAAGACAGATTACCTAGCCCCCCAGGTCAGTACTCCGGGATCTGCGGCAAGGATGTGACAAGTGACTGCAGATTCTGTTCTAAATTAAAATCAAATACCAAAGAGGAGAGGTTTGGTGAATATCAGAGTTTAAGTGTGTGAGTGAGTTTTGAAAATAACTATTCTTTACTTTTTCTACAGATTTCAAAATAATAAATCACTTACTGGGAACAGAAATCATGAGGAGGATCGGAGCAGTGTCAGAGATGAGATGATGAACATCACCCTGAACATGAAGCAGACAGAGCTCACTAACACACCACTGACCAGTAAGAGCTATATTACCCCAATAAATATAATATTAAATATGATAAATGTCACTCTTTCACACTAACTGTAGTTTAACCTGTTCTATAATCAGCTTTTAGAACTAAATTCCTAATGTGAATTATGGAAAAACATTTTGTACATTTCATTACACTTGATGATTACTAATATTATATGTTATTGTTCATTAGAGCTGACCTCAGGGTATCAGAACAAACTCAAATTCATACTGCTGGAGAAATGTAAAAGAGTTAATGAGGGAATCTCCCTGCATGGAGTCTCAGCTTTTCTGAATGAGATCTACACAGAGCTCTACATCACAGAGGGAGGCAGTGGAGATGTCAATAATCAACATGAGGTAAGACAGATTGAGACAGTGTCCAGGAGACCAGCAACACAGGAGACACCCATCAGATGCAACGACCTCTTTAAAGACAAAGCCATCAGAACTGTGCTGACTAAAGGAGTTGCTGGAATTGGAAAAACTGTCTCAGTGCAGAAGTTCATTCTGGACTGGGCTGAAGGAGAAGCAAATCAGGACGTCATCTTCATATTCCCACTTCCTTTTAGGGAGCTGAACTTGATGAAGGAGAAACACCTCAGTCTGATGGAGCTCCTTCATGTCTTTTTCCCAGAAATGAAAGGATTAAGATCAATAGACAGTGATGCCTACAAAGTCATGTTCATCTTTGATGGTCTGGATGAGTGTCGACTTCCTCTAGATTTCCACAACAATGAGGGTTTGTGGGATGTGTCAGAATCAGCCTCAGTGGATGTGCTGCTGACAAACCTCATCAAGGGCAATCTGCTTCCCTCTGCTCTCCTCTGGATAACTACTCGACCAGCAGCAGCCAATCAGATCCCTCCTGAGTGTGTTGACCAGGTAACAGAGGTACGAGGGTTCAGTGACTCTCAGAAAGAGGAGTACTTCAGGAAGAGGATCAGGGAGCAGAGTTTGGCCAATAGAATCATCTCACACATCAAGTCATCGAGAAGTCTCTACATCATGTGCCACATCCCAGTCTTCTGTTGGATTGCAGCCACTGTTCTAGAGAGAATGTTGACTGAAGCAGAGAGTGGAGAGATCCCCAAGACTTTGACTCAAATGTTTACACACTTCCTCATCTACCAGATCAAACATAAGGGCCAAAAGTACCATGGGAAATGTGACACAGACCCTGATCAGACTAGAGAGAGTGTTCTGGCACTGGGAAAACTGGCTTTCCAACAGCTGGAAAAAGGCAACCTGATCTTCTATGAGGAAGAGCTGAGAGAGTGTGGCATTGATGTGAGAGAAGCATCAGTGTACTCAGGAGTGTGTACCCAGATCTTCAGGGAGGAGTTTGGGCTGCACCTGGGGAAGGTGTTCAGCTTTGTGCACCTGAGTGTTCAGGAGTTTCTGGCTGCTCTCTATGCATTTACTTCCTTCAGCTCCAACAAGAGAAATGTAGAAAAACAAACCACTGGCCTCTATGGTCTTCTCCACAAGTCCTCAGTGTCTGACCTGCTGATAAGTGCAGTGGACAAGGCCTTACAGAGTGAGAATGGACAGCTGGACCTTTTCCTGCGCTTCCTCCTGGGTCTCTCACTGGAGTCCAATCAGACTCTCTTACGAGGCCTCCTGACACAGACAGGAAGCAGCTCTCACAGCAAAGAGGAAACAGTGAAGTACATCAAGGAGAAGGTCAGTGAGAATCCAGATGCAGAGAAATCCATCAATCTGTTCCACTGTCTGAATGAGCTGAATGATCACTCACTAGTGGAGGAAGTACAAACATACCTGAAGGGACACTATTTTTCTTTCAATGGACTCAGTCTCTCTCCTGCTCAGTGGTCAGCTCTGGTGTTTGTGTTGTTGAACTCAGAAGAGGATCTGGATGTGTTTAACCTGAGTAAATATGACCCATCAGAGGAATGTCTTATGAGGCTGCTGCCAGTGGTCAAAGCATCCAGAAAAGCTGAGTGAGTGTTTTCATTCATAAATGTCTTACTGCACTTAGTTGTAATTTCACATTGCATGATAATCATTAATTACATACTTATTTTAATCACACACTGCTGGTACATTGTGTGTGTGATGAGTGTGTGTGTGTGTGTCTGTGTGTGTGTGTGTTTAGCTGTGTAAGTGTGATGAGTTTTACCTCCTTCTCTCTCCAGGTTGTGTAGGCGTGTGTGTGTGTGTGTGGAGAGCTGTGTGTGTGTGTTGTGTGTGTGTGTGTGTGTGTGTGCGATGACAGTGTTCTGATGTCTCATCATTTCTCTCCCAGTCTGTATAAGTGTAAACTGACAGGTGAAAGTTGTTCAGTTCTGGCCTCAGTTCTCAGTTCAAAGTCCTCAAGTCTGAGAGATCTGGACCTGAGTTATAATAATCTGCAGGATTCAGGAGTGAAGCTGCTCTCTACTGGACTGGAGAATCCACACTGTACACTGGAGATACTAAGGTCAGATCACGTGTGTATGTGTGTGTGTGTGTGTGTAGATGTGTAAGTGTGTGTGTGTGTGTGTATAGATGTATACATGTGATGAGTTTTACCTCCTTCTCTCTGCAGGTTATGTGAGTGCAGTATTACAGATGAAGGTTGTGCTGCTCTGGCTTCAACTCTGATATCAAACCCCTCATCACACCTGAGAGAACTGCAGCTGAACTACAATTGTGATGTAGGAGATTCAGGAGTGAAGCAGCTCTCTGTTCTACTGGAGAATCCACACTGTACACTGGAGACACTGCAGTGAGTTACCCGTGTACTGTTCACACACACTGTGTATTTGTAGATATGTGTTTGAGTGTGAGAGTGATGCTGCATGATGTGTGTGTGTGCGTAGATGTGTGTGTAGATGTGTTTGTGTGTGTGTGTAGATGTGTGTGTTTGTGTGTGTGTAGATGTGTGTTTGTGTGTGTGTGTAGGTGTGTGTGTGTAGCTGTGTGTGTGTGTGTAGATGTGTGTGTTTGTGTGCATGTGTAGATGTGTGTGTTTGTGTGTAGCTGTGTGTGTGTGTGTGTAACAGGTAAACCCCTGTCATGTTTACACCTGGCCCCTAGGGAGCATTAGAAGTCTTCCACCGGCCTATAAAAGCCAAATGGGGAGAAGAAGAAAGCAGCGTATGCTTAGGTCTGGTAATAACATCGGTACTGCACAGACAAAGGACACCAGTTGTGTTTGCTAGTTAATCTGCTGCAAATAATCACCTTTGGGTGTGGAAGCAAGTTCCCCTCCAGGAGACAAAAGACCTATTCTGGATTTTTTAAATATAGATTTTCTGCAATAAGCTTGTGTTGATGTTGGAGTGGCAAAGCCTAGGACGGACAAGACACCAGGCTTTCTTTCCCCTTTGTTTGTCCTCATTTTTCTATTTTTCTATTTTTTTGACTGAGAACCTTTGTTCACTTTTGGACATTTATGGATTGCCAGAAAGGGCCTGTATACAGTCCCTGACAAAAGTCTTGTCGCTTATCCATTTTATAGAAACATCTGCTATTAACTTGACTTTTAATTAATCAGTTGGTTTCAGAAATAGCTCATATGAAAGCTAAAACCCTCCCAAATGATGTTTAATGCATTAAAATAAATTTGTTTCACTGAAAAAAGATTTATCATTTAATGAAGACAGAAAGGTCAAATTTTGGCAAGACAAAAGTTTTGTCGCCTTGTCATATGATGCACCCAATCCTAGATTAGAGCTTCACCTGTGACTAATAATGGATCAGTTAAGTCTCAGGTGTGTATAAAAAGAACCCCAGTACACTAGACCTTCACATCAACTGCAACTTGACCTCTGACAACATGCCTAAGATTCACCCTGAGACTAAAGTGTTGATTATCAAGAGGCTGAAGACCAGATCCACTGTTGACGTGGCAGACACCTTCAATGTGTCTCAGCGTCAAGTACAGAGGATAAGAAAAAGATATGAAGAGACTGGGGACGTTTTTGATAAGCTCAGGTCAGGCAAACCCCGCAAGACAACTGCTCGGGAGGACCGTTTGTTGGCTCGAAAATCCAAGGCCAGCCCATTTTCCAGACCGGGAAATGGTCTGGAGTCCCCGTGTCAACCTGAAGTCCCCGTGTCAACCTGAACAGTTTGTCGAATTCTGTCTCGAAATGGCCTCCATGGTTGAATCAGTGCCTAGAAACCAGCACTAAACAAAAGACAATTAAAAAATCGTGTGGCATTTGCCAAGGCCCACAGCCTGGCAAAAGGATGGACGCTGGAAAAGTGGCAGAAGGTGGATTTTTCAGATGAGTCTTCTGTTGAATTACATCACAGTCGCCGCAAATATTGCAGGAGACCTACTGGAGCCTGCATGGATCCGAGATTCACCCAGAAAACAGTGAAGTTTGGTGGCAGAAAAATCATGGCCTGGGGTTACATCCAGTATGGGGGTGTGCAAGAGATCTGCAGGGTGGAAGGCAACATCAATAGTCTAAAATATCAAGAAATCTTAGCTACCTCTTATATTCCCAGCCATAAAAATGGTCAGATTCTGCAGCAGGATAGTGCTCCATCGCATACTTCCATCTCTACATCAAAGTTTCTCAAGGCAAAGAAGATCAAGATGCTCCAGGATTGGCCAGCCCAGTCACCAGACATGAACATCATTGAGCATGTCTGGGGTAGGATGAAAGAGGAAGCATGGAAGACGAAACCAAAGAATCTTGATGAACTCTGGGAGGCATGCAAGAATGCTTTCTTTGTTATTCCTGATGACTTCATCAATAAATTGTATGAATCCTTGCCGAACCGCAATGGATGCAGTCCATCAAGCTCATGGAAGTCATACAAGATATTAAATTTGGATCTCACAGCATCACTACTAAATTTGCTGATGTTATGTAACATATTTTTGTATTTGAAGTAAATTATTTGTTCAATTTTCACATTACTTTCTGTAGGCGACAAAACTTTTGTCTTTGCCAAAATTAGACCTTTCTGTCTTCATTAAATAATAAATCTTTTTTCAGTGAAACAAATTTATTTTAGTGCATTAAACATCATTTGGGAGGGTTTTAGCTTTCATATGAGCTATTTCTGAAACCAGTTGATTAATTAAAAGTCAGGTTAATAGCAGATGTTTCTACAAAATGGATAAGCGACAAGACTTTTGTCAGGGACTGTCGTGGTAGGTGAGTACAGTATGTGTGTGGCACTTCACAAACATTGTCTGTGTGTTTCCCCCCTTCCTTTTGTTAATAAACCCCTTGTTTTTGTGCAAATATTGGGTGATTTGTTACGTGTGTGTGTAGCTGTATAAGTGTGATGAGTTTTACCTCCTTCTCTCTGCAGGTTGTGGACCTGCAGAATTACAGATGAAGGTTGTGCTGCTCTGGCTTCAGCTCTGATATCAAACCCCTCATCACACCTGAGGGAACTGCAGCTGAACAACAATGATGTGGGAGATTCAGGAGTGAAGCAGCTCTCTGTTCTACTGGAGAATCCACACTGTACACTGGAGACACTGCAGTGAGTTACTCATGTACTGTTCACACACACTGTGTATATGTAGATGTGTGTGTGTGTAGATGTGTAAGTGTGATGAGTTTTACTTCCTTCTCTTTGCAGGTTATGTGACTCCAGTATTACAGATGAAGGTTGTGCTGTTCTGACTTCAGCTCTGATATCAAACCCCTCATCACACCTGAGGGAACTGCAGCTGAACTACAACAATAAAATAGGAGATTCAGGAGTGAAGCAGCTCTCTGTTCTACTGGAAAATCCACACTGTACACTGGAGACACTGCAGTGAGTTACTCATGTACTGTTCACACGCTGTATATATGTATACAGTAGATGTGTGTGTGTGTTAGAGATGAGACCATACCACTTTTTTAGATGTCCGATACGATACCGATATTGTACATTTAGATATCTGCTGATACGATATAAATCCGATACAGTCTCTGAGTCTTTTTAAAACATAAAATAATGCTTTAAAAATGTCTGAATACATGACTGAAATTATTGTTATGCTTAAGGAAATGCTTGATTTAAATACTGTTTTCCTACTAAAACAATGTAACAATTACACACATGTATATGCTAAATTATTTGTTCTCAAAAATTGTTCACTTAGACATATAAATATTTCTTCTTGCTTATTGATTACACTATAACATTATAAAATTTATCAGATGAAAATGAAATACTGAAGTTTGTCATTTTCAACCAATTTGGCCTATAAAATGAGCTGCTTTTGCAGAGAACTACATTTTCCACGAACCTCTGGGCGCGCCCTGGCGCCGCGTCACAATGAAGCACTGGGTGCACGTTCCAGAATAAACTATGGAAAATCAAAATAAAGGGCAGAATTGTGAGTAGAACGCTGGTTGTTGTGGTTATTTATCAGCTAAAATATGGTTTGTGTCTGTAACAAAGGCGACATTTTGACCGAACTGGAGCGTTTTAGCGAGTAACGGCGTTCATGCGCCGGTCATTAACACAACTCATGTGTTTACATCGCGGAAAAATGTCATTTATGCGTTTTTATGCATTTACTTCTGTTTTAGTGCATGGAACATCTCACAAATACTTTCACATACAGAGGGATCAGGTCTTGTCTTGATCGCGCCACTGAAAACGTGGTGTGTCACTATTAAGCCTCTGTGTGAAAAACAAGGGGAGTTGCTCTAGCGAGTAAAATGAATGAAACGAAGCTTCGATTCTAGAAAAATCGCCGTGACCATTTTATGTAATAGAATTATTCGAGTTACTGGAACAATGCCTTCAGCTCTACTTTACCACACTGCCACTTCCCATGCATAACAAATTAAGCATGCACGCATTTACAGATCGGCTCCATAGAACAGCCCAATGCCACTGATAGCCGATCCAGCTGTTTGAGCCGCTATTGGACCCATACTGATCCACATATCGGATCGGTTACGTCTCTAGTGTGTGTGTGTGTGTGTGTGTATGGTAGTAGGTGTGTGTGTGTGTGTGTGATGAATTTTACTTCCTTCTTTCTGCAGGTTGTGTAACTGCAGTATTACAGGTGAAGGTTGTGCTTCTCTGGCTTCAGCTCTGATATCAAACCCCTCATTACACCTGAGAGAACTGCAGCTGAATTACAACAATAAAGTGGAAGATTCAGGCATAAAACACCTCTCTGTTCTACTGGAGAATCCACACTGTACACTGGAGACACTGCAGTGAGTTACTTATGTACAGTTCACACACACTGTGTATATGTAGATATGTGTATGAGTGTGAGAGTGATGCTGCATGATGTGTGTGTGTAGGTGTGTGTGTGTAGATGTGTGATGTTTGTGTGTGTGTGTGGGTGTGTAGATGTGTGGTGTTTGGTGTGTGTGTGTGGTGTGTATGTGAGTAAACCCCAGTCCAGCAGAAAGCTCCTGCATGTGTGGTCATGTTGTTCAAACTGTGTAAAACTTGATGTCTGACTGTGATAATGTTCATGTCTGATCATTCTGTCTGATTCTCTCTTCTACAGCATCAACCATCAAACATTCAGGAGGAAAAGATGAGGAGTGTGTCCTGCTGACCTGGATGTGTGTATGTGTGTAAAAAGTATTTACAGCAATATCTAATAAGACTTAAAAACAGAAACTGAGGCTGAGAAATCCTCTGATAATCTGTTACTCAACTACATGATGCTATTTCACACACACATCTACACACACATATCAGATTAACATCGCATTGTGAATAATGTAATTTGTGCATACACATACACATATAAAGAGTTATAGCTACCAGCTGAAATTAAGTTTTTACTGATGTCAGTAGGGTGTTGGTACATCAGACATCTTTGTGTAGCTGCAAATGATAACTGTGTTTAAACGACTCATGGCTATAGGTATGGCTGCATAATACTTCTGTCCTGGGGGTTAGGGGGCACATGTAAATCAGTACCTGACACATTGAAAGGTCAGGGCAAGTGGGTGACGGCTCGACGACATAGATGGACTTGTCGAACAGGTTTGCCCCGCTCAGCGAATCACCCGCTGAGACGCCCGTTGAAAGTGCCCTGGTGATAGGTGATTCTATTCTACAGCATGTGAAGCTAGACCCTTAACGGCACCAGCAGTCGAGGTAAACTGTTTACCGGGAGCCAAAGCGCCAGACATCAGGGCCAATCTCAAGGTGCTGGCCAGTAAAAGACGTAGATATTCCAAGATAGTCATCAATGTCAGACAGTCTGAAGTAAGCAAAAGAAAGAGCAATAATTGTGGGGAATTTTAATATTCATGTAGATAATGAACTAGATCATCTGACGGTAGCTTTTACTAATTTACTAGATTCCATGGGCACTGTTCAAAATGTAATTGGGCCCACTCACAACTGCGGTCATACCCTTGATTTAATCCTATCGTTTGGTCTTAATGTAGATAATGTAACAGTACTGCCTCAGACCAGTATTATTTCTGACCACCATCTCATTACATTTAATTTTTACCTTTTTTACCTATAATAAAAATACGAGTTCCACAACTCGCTTAGGTACCAAGCGTACAATCACGTCAGATACAGCTAGTAACTTTATTGATAATCTCCCCAATCTGTTGTTCCTGACAGGGGAAATGTCTAATCTTGCTGAACTTGAGAGTAATACGGATTATCTAACATCTATGCTTCGTTCCACCTTAGATAAAATTGCTCCGTTAAAAATTTTAAACAAAACAAAAGATCCCCTTGGTTTCATGACTACCTACAGTATGTATCTTAAAACAAGAGACAAAGAAACTAGAATGTAAGTGGTGACAAACTAGATTAGTGGTGTTTGAATTAGCATGGAAAGATGCTATGGGAAGCTATAAAAAGGCTCTTAGAGTTGCTAAATTAAAATACCTCTTATTGCTAACTGAAAATAAAAACAATCATAGGTTTCTATTTAACATGGTGTCCAAGCTGACTTATAGCCAGACTACTGCTCAAACTTGTTTTCTAGTAACGACTTTATGAACTTTTTTGACCAAAAAATTTGTTCAATTAGACAGAATATTCTAAAAACCCAAGTATCTACAGTGGCTGGCCTTGACAAAACAAGTACTAATACTGCAGCCATCTTATTTGAATCATTTACTCCGGTTGACCAGTCAGATCTAGCGTTCTTAATCCTTTCCTCAAGTTCATTACTTGCGTGTTAGACCCTGTTCCAACACGGTTACTCAAAGAGATGATTCCAGTAGTGATCACACCTCTACTAGCAATAGTTAACTCCTCTGTTAGCATTGGTCATCTACGCAAATTTTTTAAATTAGCAGTGATTAAACCCTTGCTGAAGAAGCCCAACTTAGATCCCTTGGAAATGTTAAACTAAAGACCAATGCTTAATCTCCAATTTATCTCCAAAATAATAGAGAAAGTAGCAGCCGTTCAACTAACCTCATTTTGCGGGAAAACCAGATTTATGAAATATTTTAGTCTGGGTTTAGAGCCAACCATAGCACAAAGACTGCACTGCTAAAAGTAGTGAATGATCTCCTCTTATCTGCTGATCAGGGCTTTGCCTCACTCCTAGTGCTGCTTGATCTTAGTGCTGCTTTTGATACTGTAGCTCATACCACTCTCTATCCAGCTAGCCATTATGCAGGTTCAGGTGTAGGCAGCCATTGTCAAACCAGAGCCAAGGCCAGGCCGCAGGCAGAAAGGCTAAACCGACCACCTGCGAGTTGCCTTGAGTCAACACCTAGGTACCACCAAATCGACATTGTCTCTGTGCCCCGAACAAAAAATATTTCATGTTAAACGCGAAGGGCGTCCTTTTCTAATCTAATTTGTATTAAATTAGAACACCCAATACAGAATATCTGCACCACTAAGCTAAGGCAAACTACAGCCCGCAGGCCATATCCAGCCCGTTTAGTTTTTTAATCTGGCCCACCAAATTTGTTTAAATCTTATTATAAAACAACATTCGTTTTGCATTTTTCCTGCATTGCCTGTGTTTTCCCAGTATATGGCACATTAGCCTGTGTTGAGGTGATGTTTTAATACACTCCACGTTTTTGATTTGCATTTTGAGCCCCATAGTAAACATGAGCGGACCAAAGAAAAGAAAAGTGGACAGTGAATGCCGATTGTTTAAGAGAGAGTGGACAGCAAACTATTTTTTTCCCTGAAGTCTGATCAATGGCTGTATGTCTGATATGCCAGGAACCTGTTGCGGTATAGAGTATCAGCCATCACTTTGCCACAAAGCATGCTATACCAAATACCTTATTTTTCTTCACAGCACTAAATTGATGGTAAGTTATGACCACTTTGTTATGAAAGAAATGCATTGCGAAAATCATTTGTACAATAAGCCTTACGTTTTCATGCTTTGCTACCTTTTAAAGACCAAAACTTTTATGTTATGACATTTACATTTAATTCATATTTGTTCACACAAACACTCCATCCATCTGGTCTTGGTCCGGCCCCTCTGTCAAATTTAAGAACCCATTGTGGCCCACGAGTCAACAGATTGCCCACCCCTGTCCATGATAGACTTGAACATGTTGTTGGTATCAGGGAAGTGGCCCTCTCTTGGTTCAAATTCTACCTTTCAGACCACAATCAGTATGCGAATATAAATAGTGATTCCTCAGAACATGTCAGGGTGAAATATGGAGTGCCACAAGGATCAGTTTTAGGTCCCTTGCTGTACATGCTACCTTTAGGTTTAGTTATTCGTAAACATGGAATTACTGTAGCTTTCATTGTTTTGCAGACGCTACACAATATTGGCTATATATTGGCTAAACCAGCAACTGCTGACACCAACTTCAGATAATGGAAGAATGCTTAACTGACATTCAAAAAGTGGGTGTCGGACAACTTCCTCCAGTTAAATCTAGATAAGACTGAGGTTCTTCCTACTGGTAATAACGCCACCAGAAGTCAACTATCTGACATAATGGTCAATCTTGGATTATCCATTGTACCAAGTACTTGTTTAAAACCTTGGTGTTACTCTAAACTCCAATCTTTTATTTGATGTACATTCTTCTAACATTAGTCGCACTGCCTTCTTTTAGCTGCGTAATATTGCCAAACTAAGAAATGTGCTTTCTGTGAAGGAAAATTAATTATCCACCTGAAAGTTTAATTCCAAATTGTAATCTCTTAGTTATAGGAATGTGCTGTTGGTTGGGGGTTTTGTTAAGGTTTAAACTTTATATATGGTCTTAGGTTTAGTTAAGCAAGTTTCTTGTTTATCTAGTCTGGCTGGGCAGATAGAAGAAGTGCACAATAAATAAGAAGGAATGTTGACCAACTAAGGACCCTTTATGTTACACACTGAAGTTATACTTAATACTCCATTCCTAATTTAAAATGTATATTTTGTATTCTATTTACAGTATATACTGTTTATTGTGTGTCCCTTATTTGTTCTTTGTTCCCTATTTCTCATTGCACTGTAAAAACGGGAGCCACGTCTTCTCATCTCTCTGTATATCTGTACAGTATATAACAGAGATGACAAAGTTTACTTATAAATTACTGGTTGTATGAGGGTGCAAATCGGACTCTCTCTCTTTCAGGTGCATGAGACAGACTCCCCTTGCGAGATTAAATTTTGTTACAACTGGAAACTCTTGACGTTTGTCATTATTCCTGACTTTGGAGTTTAACTATAGGTGGCTAAGAGAAAAATCCACCACACACATCTATAGAATGCACATGTTATCTATTTACGTAAAGAAATTCATTTTCTTATGGAGCCCTTATTGCAATGTGAGTATGGATCTCCAGTGTTCAAAATTAAATAAATAAATAAATAGGACATAATGAAATAAATAACTATATGAATAAATAAGAGAGAGATATGTAATATGAGAATGATATTGTGAAATAATTGAACATATTTTGAAATACAGCTCATTATTGTGAAATATATTGCATTCTGCTATATAAATTTACTTATTTTGAAATATTTCATGGTCTTTATTTTTCTAACAGAGATTATTGCAGAGGCATTTTATTTAATTCCAGCAGTTTTTATTCCAAAACGTCCTTTTTTCAAAGTCAGTCTTTATTTCAAAATGCCGATTTCTCTGATGGCCTATTTCTTTCATAAAGTGACTTTTCAGCAGAATTACTTCATCTGTCAATCAGTGCCAGTGGGTTGAACCTGCACGCCTATTGGCTCATCCTTTAACATCGATTAGTTTTCCTGGATACCTGCTCGGCGGACCGCTGTTACAGCTAACAGCAACTTGCTGTTAGCTGTAACAGTGATGGGAAGTTCAGCTCTTTTCAGAGAGCCGGCTCTTGTGGCACTGCTCCCAAAGAAGAGCCGGCTCTTTTGGATCCCAAACGGCTCTTAATTTATTATCATCTGTAGCCTCATATTTTAGCCTAACTTGGCAAATATGAATGCTTTGTGTGTTGATAAACCCGTTTGCATTCAGTGTTTTAATGAGAAGCCTTATAATTGCCTAATTTTGTGTATTTGTTCAGTTACAAAAGCAGGCAGTGTTTTGTTCATTTGTTTTTGTGTTTAATTAAAATTCTAAGTTTGATTAAAATATTAAACAAAAGCAAAAACAAATGAACAAAACACTGCAAACAAATCCACAGAAACAGAACCAAACTCAGTAACCAAACAGTATGTCCTCAGTGCAGGCTGACATTCAGAAAAATCAAATGCCTCAGCTTGGATGGACTGATGCAGTTTCTCTTCTCAGTATCTGCCCTGTTTTTGAGAAGACTCTCTCCAAAGGAACAGATGTTGCCACAATGCACAGTCTCCCCTCCATCACCTTCACCAGGTATGGGAAGTCTGAGGCCTTGGCCTGCCACCAGCTCAGTGGGTCTTCTGCACGTTGGATGAGGGGCTCCTCAAGATAACATTGCATCTCCATTATAACATCAGCTGTAGTATTTCTCTTTGCAGCATATCCTGTAGCTCTTTCATCAAAGAGCCTCCACACAGCAGAAGTTTGTGGCTCCACCTGACTGTCGCGTGTCACCCTCTCTGTTTTCACATAATGGTATGATCCTATATCCTCACATGAGATTGGCCACAAGGCCGCCATGCTGCCAATCAAACCAAAGTTCTGCTGTGAGCAGAGCTGAGCCACTGAGAGTGAGAGCTGAGCAGCAAAAAGAAAAGAACACCGGCTCTCACTCAATGGGCTCTTAGAGCACATTTAGCGTGTACATGAGCTGTTTTCTCTCTTATTTCTGCCGAAGCACTTGTTCAAAACATTACCAGAGAAAATACACCAAAGATGATCCATGGTGAGAGCGCCCACTCGCTCACGTTGCTGCACGTACAATACGACAACGATCATTTGTGATACAGATGTCTTACTCTGATCAGATTTCGAAACCAAAACATTTTAACCTTTTATAGCATGAATTTACTTTCACTATTTATTAACTAGGAACTTATTTATCACCTTATTTCTGTAACTTAATCGCATCATGAACTAATTACTGTCTTTGACCAAAAGGGCATCGCATAGACCATGTTCACTGTCTAGGTCTAAGTGCTATGCCCACTTCTAGCCAATCTAGCCCATGAATTCAACAAGACTAACTATTCTGGAGAAATGGTACTCAACACTGTTTTGCAGTGTTGCGCTTTCTGTAAACCTCAGCCCACCACACTAATTTGCCAGAACTGACGCCTTACCAATTACACTTCAGCCTTATCTTTGTTAAGACAATGAAAGCAAATGAAATGGTCCTTGTTGCTGAGGTGATATGTCACCGCTGCAGGCAGGTACCTATAAATTATGTGAAAAAGGAAAGTAAACCCAATGGCCACCAGGCAAAGAAGCAAACAATAAAGAAACAAACACCAAACAAATTATTCATCTGTTGCCTTGTATAGTTATTGACGATGGCAGTGATGCTGGTTGCAGCACAAATGGCAAAGGTCCTGACACTGTGCTTGTCATGGATGCTACCAAAAAGCATGGCAGGCCATGAATGAAATGGCTTGAATATGTTGTTCTCATGCCCCTACATGACTCCTCCTTCCTCTGTAAAATGTATTAAAACAGAATACGTCAAAGCATGTTTATTATCAATGAATGCTTAATGTCAATAGTGATTCTTTTTGTCAGAAAGAACCAAATATTGGAACATATTACTCATATATTTAAATATATTAATTATGTTACAGCATTAGGCAATATTTAACTTTTGCTTTTACCCTTTCCATCTGCACTCTGTTAGGGATTCAGCAGCCCAAGCAGCCACAGAAATCTGTAGCTTAGTAAAATCATCGCATCTAGGTAGATACAATATTATACATTAATTACATATTTTAAAAATAATTGTGAATATAATTAACACATTATCAATCTGTTTTTGGCAAAACTATTTCTTTAAATCAATTTTAAATTGACAAAATATCTAAACTAAAAATGTACTTACATAAACTCTACTACATTTGATTTCCTTTGCAGTTATGGCACTGGGCAGGTCTGAGATGAGCAAGTTGCCTCCCATTGTGTTGTAAGGAGATATTCAAGGCGGCAGGTGATGAAGTCCT
>JAVGVS010001261.1:0-26365 GCA_032718565.1 Distichodus sexfasciatus
CACGTGAAAATAGCTAGACCCTTAGCGGCACCAGCAGTCGAGGTAAATTGTTTACCGGGAGCCAGAGCGCTGGACATCAGGGCCAATCTTAAGGTGCTGGCCAGTAATAGACGTAGATATTCCAAGATAGTTGTCCATGTCGGCACCAACGACATCATGCTCAGACAGTCTGAAGTAACCAAAAGTAATTTTAAATAGGTGTGTGAGCTAGCCAAAACAATGTTGCAGGCAGTAATTCTCTCTGGCCCCCTCCCAGCTAGACGTAGCCCCGAGACCTACAGCAGGCTCTGGTCGCTGAACTGCTGGCTGTCAAAGTGGTGCTCTGAAAATAGCATAGGTTTTGTAGATAACTGGTCCACTTTCGAGGGAAAGCCTGGTCTTTTGAGCCGGGATGGTGTCCACCTCTCGTGGGAGGATGCTGCCCGTATTTCAATGAACATAGCAGCTAGCCTTTATGCAGGTTCAGGTGTAGGCGGCCATTGACAAACCGGAGCCAAGACCAGGCCGCAGGCAGAAAGGCTAAACCGACCACCTGTGAGTTGCCTCGAGCCGCCACCTAGGTACCACCATATTGACATTGTCTCTGTGCCCCGAACCAAAAATAGTTCGCGTAAAATGCGAAAGGCGTCCTTTTCAAATCTAATTTCTATTTAATTAGAGCAGCCAATGCAGAATATCTGTAGCACTAAGCTGAAAGTAGGACTACTAAATATTAGATCATTAACTACTAAGGCACTTATTATTAGTGAAATGATTTCAGACCACGTCCTAAACGCGCTCTGTTTAACTGAGACATGGGTAAGACCCAACGAGTATTTAGCCTTAAATGATGCGACGCCTCCAGGATATAGTTATGAGCATAAACCCCGACTCAGTGGCAGAGGGGGAGGTGTTGTAACCATCTACGAAAGATCTCTTTCAATAACACAGAAGTCGGGACCTAAATTTACATTTAAATCATTCGAATTATTATTCCTTAGAATTGCAGACATATCTGCAAAACCTAATTCTTTGTCGCTCCCTCTCATTACGATTTACCGTCCACCACGTCCTTATTCTGAATTCCTAACTGAACTTTCAGAATTTCTGTCAGACCTGGTTATTTCAACTGAAAGAGCAATAATTGTGGGGGACTTTAATATTCATGTAGATAATGAACAAGATCCTCTGACAGCAGCTTTTACTAATTTACTAGATTCCATGGGCATTGTTCAAAATGTAACTGGGCCCACTCACAACTGCGGTCATACCCTTGATTTAATCCTATCGTTTGGTCTTAATGTAGATAATGTAACAGTACTGCCTCAGACGAGTATTATTTCTGACCACCATCTCATTACATTTGATTTTCACTTTAGTCAAAACACAAATACTACAACTCGCTTCTGCTCCAAGCGTACAATCACTTCAGATACAGCTAGTAACTTTAATCTCCCCGATCTGTCATTCCTGACAGTGGAAATGTCTAATCTTGCTGAACTTGAGAGTAATACGGACTATCTAACTTCTACGCTTCGTTCCACCTTAGATAAAATTGCTCTGTTAAAAATTAAAAAGGTCAGAGAAAACAAAACATCCCCTTGGTATAATGACCACCTACGTAGCCTAAAACAAGGGACACGGAAACTAGAACGTAAGTGGCGGCAAACTAGATTAGTGGTCTTTGAACTAGCATGGAAAGACGCTATGGGAAGCTATAAAAAGGCTCTTAGAGCTGCGAAATCAGAATACCTATCATTGCTAATTGAAAATAACAAAAATAATCCTAGGTTTCTATTTAACATGGTATCCAAGCTGACTAATAGCCAGACCACTACTCAAACTGTACCAACATTGTTTTCTAGTGGCGAATTTATGAACTTTTTTGACCAAAAGATTTGTTCAATTAGACAGAATATTCTAAAATCTCAAGTAACTACAGTGACTGGCCTTGACAAGGCAAGTACTAATACTGCAGCCATCTTATTTGAATCATTTACTCCGGTTGACCAGTCAGATCTAACGTCTTTAATCCTTTCCTCAAATTCATCTACTTGCATGTTAGATCCTGTTCCAACAAGGCTACTCAAAGAGATGATTCCAGTAGTGATTAAACCTCTACTAGCAATAGTTAACTCCTCTGTTAGCATTGGTTATTTACCCAAATCTCTTAAATTAGCAGTGATTAAATCTTTGCTGAAGAAGCCCAACTTGGATCCCCTGGTAATGTTAAACTATAGACCAATATCTAACCTCCCATTTATCTCCAAAATAATAGAAAAAGTTGTTGCCAGTCAACTAACCTCGTTCTTGCAGGAAAACCATATTTATGAAATGTTTCAGTCTGAGTTTAGAGCCAACCACAGCACAGAGACTGCTCTGCTGAAGGTAGTGAATGATCTTCCCTTATCTGCTGATCAGGGCTATGCCTCGCTCCTAGTGCTGCTTGATCTTAGTGCTGCTTTTGATACTGTTGATCATGCCATTCTCCTAGACAGACTTGAACATGTTGTTGGTATCAGGGGAGTGGCCCTCTCGTGGTTCAGATCCTACCTTTCAGACCGCTATCAGTATGTGAATGTAAATGGTGATTCCTCTGAGCATGTCAGGGTGAAATATGGAGTACCACAAGGATCAGTTTTAGGTCCCTTGCTGTTTTCGCTGTACATGCTACCTTTAGGCTCAGTC
Organism: Distichodus sexfasciatus; assembly: GCA_032718565.1. Taxonomy (NCBI): domain Eukaryota; kingdom Metazoa; phylum Chordata; class Actinopteri; order Characiformes; family Distichodontidae; genus Distichodus; species Distichodus sexfasciatus. The sequence continues at coordinate 2,668 of JAVGVS010001261.1, forward strand.
ATTCGTAAGCATGGAATTAGCTTCCATTGTTTTGCAGATGATACACAGTTATATATATCGGCTAAACCAGAAGACAGACAGCAATTTCAGAAAATGGAAAAATGCTTATGTGACATAAAAAAGTGGATGTCGGACAACTTCCTCCAGCTAAATCTGGTCCTTCTTACTGGCACTAACGCCACCAGAAGTCAGCTATCTGGCATCACGGTCAGTCTTGATGGATTATCCATTGTACCAAGTAATGTTGTTAAAAACCTTGGTGTTACTTTAGACTCCAATCTTTCATTTGATGTACATGCTTCTAACATTAGTCGCACCGCCTTCTTTCAACTCCGTAATATTGCTAAACTAAGAAACGTGCTATCCTTTCAAGATGCAGAGAAACTAGTTCATGCATTTATTACCTCAAGACTCGATTACTGTAATGTCTTATTCTCCGGTTGTCCAAATAGGTTGTTAAATAAACTCCAGCTAGTTCAGAATGCAGCAGCCAGAGTCCTCACTAAAACTAAAAAATATGATCATATCACCCCAATTCTATCCTCATTCCACTGGCTACCAGTAAAATTTCGTGTCGACTATAAAGTACTTCTCTTGACCTATAAAGCTCTAAATGGTCTTGCACCGCAGTATGTGAGTGACCTCATTTGCACTTACAATCCGGCACGTACGCTTCGATCGCAAGACGCAGATCTTTTAGTAATACCTAGAATAAAGAACGTTACCATGGGGGGAAGAGCATTTGCTCATAAAGCGCCACAATTGTGGAATAAACTACCCGTTAGTGTTCGGAGCTCAGAAACAATCTCTGCTTTTAAGTCAAGGCTTAAGACTTATTTGTTTAGTCAGTCTTTTGGTTATTAAAATCCCTTTTTCTTAGTTAAAGGTGAGATCTGGGGGTTCATGGTCATTTGAGATTAAAGGTGAAAGGGGGGATTGGTGCTGTCATCCTACCACTCTGCTGATCGCTCAAGTTTGCAGACGGTGGTTTGGTGTGATGCCGAGACCCCTGGAAGCCCTCATGTCTGTGTTACCTTCCAGCTCTCCCTTCTTAGCTAGGCTGCCATAGCTACTCTAGCATTGCCGGAGGTTAGGTTAGGGCACTTAACTTTCTCCTCTCTCTTCTTCTTTTTCCGAGCTGTTCCCGAGCTGATCCCGGGATGGCGCTTGGCTGACCGAACCCTCACCGGGACTCTTTGGAGATGCCCCGAGCTGATACTGACCATCTCGACCCTACCAAGCTGACGCTGATCAACTGAACTCACCAGGAGTCCCCGGAGACGTCCTGAGCTGACGCTTGACCTTGTCAACCCTCCCGAGCTGATCCTGACCCACTGAACCCGCACCAGGACTCCATGGGGACATCATCATGAAACCAACTGGGATTGAACCATATGGACGTCTACTGATTTAGCAGCACAAAACTGAACTAATTTCAGCTTAATGTTGCAGAGAGGGTCCTGCAAGTGGCCCATCAACAACCCGGGATTCGAAATATCCCTTGGACTATTTTTGTATCTTCGCTTCTTTAAATAACTAACTAACACAGACCTCCCTCTACACAAAATTACTCTATTGTTCCACAGTGGAACATTGTGGGACCTGAAGTTGTGTTTAAATATCAATTTCCAGTATAGTAGCACCTGTTGGTGAAATTTGGAAAGTTTGATGGACAGTTTGGATATTTCAAAATCACATACTAGAAGAAACTCAATTCCACCAACTTTACTGAAAACAAGAGAAGGTAATGCGAACCATATTCCATAACCCACCCAATTTTGGTTAATGTTGTTCTGCCAAACAGAGTCAAATCACTTTGCAACCAGTTACTTAACTTAAACCAGTTAAGTTTTCTTGCATTTATCAATATTATCCTGGATATTCTTTTTATCACTAGTGACTAAGTCTTTGGTTAGCCAGACTGCTAGATACTTGATCTCATTTCTGACAGGGATATCATACAACGAAGGGTCAGAGCAGCTATGGATGCTCATGAGTTCACATTTGTCCAAATTCAGATGCAGACCGGAGGCTTGGGAAAACATCTTTATTATATGTCCCTGGAATTTGTTCCTTATTTTTAAGAAATATCGTCGTATCATCTGCCAGTTGACTTATCATTAACTTGTGGTTATTTATGTCTAATCCCTCAATATCTGAATTTATAGTAGTTAAATTTAGTAATTCTGTGGCAGCAATAAATAAAAGAGGAGAGATATAACATCCTTGCCTCATACCTCTTTCTATTCTGAATCTGGGACATGTTCCTTCTGGGAGGGAGACACAGCTGTTAATATCAGTGCAACATAATCATATCTATAAATGTATTACCAAAACCAAAATCTTTCAATGTATTAATAATAAAATCATGTTCGATTGAAATGCTTTGCGAAAGTCTAGAGACAGCATAAACCCATTATCTTTAATTAAATGGTTATAATCCATAAGGTCCAGAACCAGGCGGATTTTATTATGGATAGATCTTCCTTTAAGAAAACCAGATTGTGTTGAACTAATTACCTTAGATATGCCTGAATTTAAACCTTGTTGCTAAAACCTTTGTAAAAACCTTGTAGTCTGTATTTAAGAGTGTTCTAGGTCTCAGATTGCTTAATATTTTCTTATCTTTTCCGGGCTTTGGTATCAATTTTATTACGCCTTGTACACCTTGTAACTCTTTTTGATTAATACATTCTATTGTAGCTTGGAGCAACAGAAATTTTATGTTTTCCCAAAAATGTTTATAGAAATTGGTTGGTATTCCTTCTGGACCTGGAGAGCGGTCATTTGCCATCTTCTTAACAGCGCCATCAAATTATTTTATAGTTAATTCACTATCACAGGCTTCTTTAAAATTATCATCAGTCACCAGAATCACATTCTTAATTTGGTCAAAGAAGAATGTGGCATCTTGTACTGAATATGAGGATTTATACAGATTACTGTAAAACTCAAAGACTTCTTTTGTTATTATTTTAGGGTCTGTACATTCCTCTCCATTAATTAGCAGACTACCTATTGAATTATATTCTTGTCTGTGTTTTTCTAAATTGCAAAAATAAGAAATATTGCTTTCCCCTTTTTCTGTCTACCTGGCTCTGGACCTCACATATGCACCTCTAGCTTTATTTAAATATAACGTATCCAACTCGGACTGCAATTTACCAATCCTCACTTTATCTTCGTCAGTCCAGTTCAACCTCCCATAAAGAGTCATCAGTTCTGTAACTACATTTGTTTCTTCTACTTTCTTCATCTCATTTAGTCTTTTACTAAATGCTATCGAGTTTTTCCTAATACTAAATTTAAGGAATTCCCACTTTAGTACCGCTCCGCCAATTGTCTCATCATTTTAAATATTCAAAATTAGTGTTTTAATTGACTTATAGTACTCCACGATATTTAACAGCTGGGATTTAAATTTCCAATATCCATTAACTTTATTATTTCAGTGTCTGTTTTTAAGTTTCAAATTAATGGTACAATGATCACTTAACAGACTATTAGAGATCTTTGTTTCTACAACGTATTCTATAATTGAGTTCGAAACCAACCAGTAATCAATACGTGATTTGCTTTGACCGTTAGGTTTGTGCCATGTAAATTGTCTAACATCCCTGTTTCGCAGTCTCCAGATATCTATTACTTTGTTGTAATTCATGTTGTCGTTCATGAAATCTCCCATCTATCCATGCCTTCATCAGGAGTTAAATTGAAATCATCTCCTAAGACCATATTATCCATAGAGAATTGTACATGTAGTTCCCCTATTACCACTGATATCTGATGCAACAAGTTCTTATTTTTTTGATCACGTTTGTATCCATAAATATTAATCAGAATCATAAGAGTATTATCAATAGTCAAAACACAAGCAGCCCAGTGTCCATCTTTATCCACCCTGTCACATACAATTTTACCTGGGCATCTGCTGAAAAAATGGCAATTCCAGCCGAGCGATTCGAGCCATGACTAAAGAGCATTCTACCTCCCCATTGTTGTGACCAAAACGTCTCATCAGATTTGTCAGAGTGAGTTTCCTGAAGAAATATACAGTGTTTTTTGCCCCTTGCAAAACAAAAAAACAGCTTTGCGCTTCACTGAGTCCTTCAGACCCCTTGTATTAAAAGAAATAAAAGAAATGTCAGAATTCAACTGGAACATAGAACACATTGAGTCATAAATTTTTGACGAAAGTCAAAGGAGATGGAGTAACAGAACATTGAGGTAGAAGTCCCATTTCCAAAAATACTCCAAAACAGAAACCTTTTAAATCCAACCATGAGCCCACTTCTGCAGCCTCTTCCACAATGCTCTTGCCTTCAATGAAACCAAATGGACCTCTGAAACCCGCAGCCTTGCCTTCCTTCCTAGCCCGGTTGATTTTTGGCCACAGGGCGCGTCTGGCTCTCCAGTCCTCTTGGATGAGGTCTTCAGCAAACCGAATCCCATCTTCTCTACAGACCGGAGAAATCTTTGTTCGCCTCCGAATGTCATCTCTCATTGTATGTCTTGTAAACAAAACAATGACTTGCCGATGCCTGTTTTCCATCGCTCGCCCCGTTCTGTGGACCACGTCAACCGCCTCATCCATCTTTTCTTTTAAGTCCGGCGCAATTTTCCTCAGAAGCTCTACCACCTCTTCTTTGATGTTTTCATTGGCTTTCTCCTTTTTTCCTTTAATACGAAGGCACCAACGTCTTTTGTGTCTTTCTTGGTTCAACAGATGATTTCTCAAGTCAACATTATCTATTTTCTTCTTACACTCTACTAGCTCTTCTGAGTTAAACTGGACCAATTTAGCGATACTAGCCAACATGGCGCTGTGTTGTTGCATTTGTTTGCTAACTTCACCCATGCGGTACTAGCGGTACTAGCCAACATGGCGCTGTGTTGTTGCACTTGTTTGTAACTTCACCCATGCGGTCATCCACTCACTTTCCATGAGAGTCAACCGCTTTCAGAATTGTTTCTGTAGATGTGGTGCTTTCATCTACCTCTGCAACCGCTCCAGTCACCATCTTTTCCGGGCCCCAGTTAGAGGAAGTTTGCCAAGGTTAGTTTGCTTTCTGGTCATGTGACCCCCTCTGAGTGCATGTTAGACTGCCAGCTGTGAGTCTGCCCTTTCGGAATCCATGCCCTCTGCGGTCCCTAAATGCGGTGGCCGAGAAAGCCCAATGCAATTCAAAGTTAAAAACGAGCTGCAAAACCACAAAGCGTTTCATTCAAGTTTACAGCGCACCCTCAAACACACTACAAATTCGTAGACATGACACAAACTCAGAAATCACTTTAATCAATTTTGTCATTACACGTTGCAAAACAGAAAACACATGCATCTTCTAAAACCTGCTGCAAATACAGAAAACACATGCATCTTCTAAAAGGCGCTGCAAGTAGCCACAACACAACCAAATTGAGCCAAAACACAACGGAAATGTTTGTGGAGGACGCTGTTTTGGGTGGCCACATCCTTATTAGTTTTAAGTCCCGAGGAGGTGGAGACCAGTAAGTGAAACTAACATTTGAGAAATAAACGATTGGTTTCATGGTTTTATCGTACATATTTGAGTGTGTAGGAATTCCTCATGTATGAGACTTTTTGTGGAGTTAGATTGGAGCTCAAATGTTAATTTCACTTACTGGTCTCCACCTCCTCGGAACACTCCACTTTTTTTGAAAATAGGGTCATTTTCCAACTCCCCTAGAGTTATATAGATGTGTTTTACCGTTTTTGAATCCATTCAGCTGATCGCCGGGTCTGGCGGTAGCACTTTTAGCATAGCTTAGCATAAATCATTGAATCCGATTAGACCATTAGCATCTCACTATAAAATGACTAAAGAGTTTCAATATTTTTCCTATTTAAAACTTGACTCTTCTGTACTTGCATCATGTACTAAGACTGGCGGAAAATGAAAAGTTGCAATTTTATAGGCCGATATGGCTAGGAACTATACTCTCATTCCGGCGTAATAATCAAGGAATTTTGCTGCTGTACCATGGGTGCAGCAGGCGCAATGATATTACACAGCGCAAGTTTTAAATAGGAAAAATATCGAAACTCTTTAGTCATTTTATAGTGAGATGCTAATGGTCTAATCGGATTCAATGATTTACGCTAAGCTATGCTAAAAGTGCTACTGCCAGACCCAGTGATCGGCTGAATGGATTCAAAAACGGTAAAACACATCTATATAGCTCTAGGGGAGTTGGAAAATGAGCCTATTTTCAAAAAAAGTGGAGTGTTCCTTTAAAACTAATAACAGGCATCCCAACCTGCAAAAACTGCAACCCCCCCGGCCAACCTACCAGGCCCACGTTGAAATCTGATTCGCTTATTTTGATAAGTAAACCAATCAGGATGCCCTTTGTCTAGCACAGGCTACGTGAACGCAGTGATCCACACATACGCACGTTCTCTCACTCTCATTCCGTCATGTGCGCGCTTCTCTCAAGTGCGCGATGCACACGCTACTGTCTCGCGTGCAGGCTCTTGTTTGCTTACTGTAGTTTCCGGGATATTTTATTCAGTTTGCGGGCATCAGGGAGCCGCTATCAATATGTGACTTCCAGAACTTCCGGGAGACTTGAGCTGTCTGTAATAAGGATGTGGCCACCCAAAACAGTGTTCTCCGCAAACATTTCCATCGTGTTTTGGCTCAATTTGTTTGTGTTGTGGCTATTTGCAACGTGTTTTAGAAGATGCATGTGTTTTCTGTATTTGCAGCGTGTTTTAGAAGATGCATGTGTTTTCTGTATTTGCAGCACGTTTTAGAAGATGCATGTGTTTTCTGTTTTGCAATGCATAATGATGAAATTGATGAAAGTGATTTCTGAGTTTGTGTCTACGAATTTGTAGTGTGTTTGGGCGTGCGGTGTGAATTTGAATGAAACGCTTTGTGGTTTTGCAGTGTGTTTTTAACTTTGAATTGCATTGGGCTTTCTCGGCCACCGTACCTAAAGTGGATAACTGACTACCTAGGACAGGGGGCAACCTTTAACACTCAAAGAGCCATTTGGACCCGGTTTCCACAAAAGAGAAAACACCGGGAGCGGCAAATCATTTTTGACATCTAAAATGAAGATAACACCACATATATTGTTTTTTACGAAAGCGTAATGCGTTCACTTGAGAAAAAATAATTCTGCTCTGTTTTTCTGAATTAACGAGATATAATTTTCATATCTCGTTAATTTAAAAAAACGGTGTTTTTCTGAATTAACGAGATACAGTTTTCATGTTTTAAAAAAAACGTTGTTTTTTTTGAATGAACGAGATACAGTTTTCAAGTTTAAAATAAATGCAGTTTTTTAAATGAACGAGATACAGTTTTCAAGTTTAAAATAAATGCAGTTTTTTAAATTAACGAGATACAGTTTTCATGTAAAAAAAACAAAACAAATAAATAAATAAATAAAAAGGCTCTGTTTTTAGGAATTAACGAGATACTTTCATGCTTTAAAAAAACGCGCTGTTTTTTTCTGAATTAACCTCAAAAGCTCTCATTTCGCCTACTTCACTGCAATAATGTTTTATTTTGGTTTGGGTTTGAGACACTGGGAAATACGTGCAGCATTAAGTAACACAGATCGCATTGTTATTAGTTTGAGCAGGCACCTCAAGAAATTTGCGATTGTTCAGACGGAAAGCCCCTTCTGACATTGCAGCGTTTGTGGGGACGTTTTAAAAATGAAAACTATCTTGTTAATTCAGAAAAACAGAGCAGAATAATTTTTTCTCAAGTGATCGCATTACGCTTCCGTAGTTTTTTACTTTTATGCTATTTACATATATTTTTAAAAAAACTAGGCTAATGTGTTGCTTGTGAAATTTATGCAAGGAAAACATTTGGAACATTTAGAACTCTGTAAAAAAAACAAAAAAAAAACACGCTGAGTTAAAGGTCTCTTTCAAATGAAATAAAAATCCGAACTTATCCATGCAGCAAACTAAAATTGCCGCATGCCCTAATACTTTCATCGTCTGTAGGCTACCGGAGCGTCGACCTGAAATTTAAAAATTGGAAAAAACCCTATTTAACTGAACAATGTAAAATACATATTTGCAAAATATCTGCTTAAAATATTTATTTTACCTGGTTAATTGGACTTTTGCTCCTGAACCTCAGCGCAAAGCGTCTGCAAATCCTTGATGTCACCTTCATAAATGCAAATGAGTCTGCCCAGGCATCATTATATGTTCTATTTTCTTCACATATTTTTCTTTTCTTATATTTATCCATGCTTGGCCTACCTGACAGCTACATCCTTTTTTCCTACATTAAGACTGACAGTACAGTTCAACAGCCCAATATAAAGTCTAACCTGTTGTGCTAGAATGGCCAAGAACTATTTATCTGAAGAAAATCATCCCAGAAAGTACTGACATTAGTATTTGACCCAACAAATTGCCTCTACCAAGTATCAGCAAATAAAAGCTTGTTGTGTATTCACCAGTCCTTAGCTTTCTGCCTTTTCTTCGGACACACACAGTGCCAATGTACCCTCAGAGTAAGTTATAGTGATTGAAACAGTTTCAGTTGCCATGGCTCAAGTGATGCAATTTTTGAGCCTTTATATAGCCCCAACCATGTACCCACAACACACAACACAATACCTTTTCCACTACAACTGCATAATTAATTGACAATCTACTCATTAAGGTTAATTTAGGGTATTCAACTGTGTTACAGTAGAAGATTGAATGGGAAACCTGCACAGCAGTTTAATTTTGTGTAAATTCATGTCTTTATCTGATAAAAAAAAATATAGCATATGGGCATTACCCTCAATGTCAGAAGGGTTTGGCAAACTGTTACACACTGTTTATTTACTCAATAATATGTTCACAGATGTTCTAAAATATCAAGCTAGACAGATGACACAGTTATATCAAAGTAATATTGTGATCATATGTAGGGTGATGCTAGATGTGCACTTTCAGAGAGAAAACATTTTTTGTCCTACTAACCTCACTTATAAGAATAGAATATAAAATGGAAGGGCCAGGAGGGTGTAAATAAATCTATACCAATATCACCTGCATGCACATTACTTCTTTTACAATAACCAACTCCTCATTCAAACCATTTTCAGTATTTAAAAAAAGCTCAAAATATTGTGAATAGTGGCCCTGTATGAAAAGATAGCTGGCAGAAAAAAAACATTTGTTTTAAGGATTCAAAGTTTTTATTGTCATATGTGCAAAGTACAGTGTACAGAGTATAATGCAATTCTTACTTGAATGTTTTCTTTACAGAATAGACGATTTGACAAATAAAGCAGTGCAACATTACAGTAACTAACAATAAATATACAACTAATAAAAAAAACTAAAGTGTACTATTAAAGTGGGCATTTCTTTTATTTATTATGTTTTATTGTATTATTAATTGCATTTATTTTAACTTTATTTTAGCAGGTAAATTGTCTGAACACCAGTTCTCACTGCTTCACATGACATAATCAAAAAAAAGACCAAAGTGAAAACATCCAAAACCAAAGAGAAAAGAAAATTATAAAAACAAATAGATAAACAAAAACCCTTAGTCACTAAGGTGGAACAAGCCCAGGAGGAGATTTGTTTTAATGGCTTTGGGGTTTGCTGAAGATTGTAGTGTGCTGTTGTACATTTTTTATATCATTCATAAAAATGGAGAGGGGTGACTTGCTGTTGGTATATTTACATTTGTGAGGGAAATGTTTTTCACAATTCACAATATAAAATACATTACCTTTATCTTTGCTAAAGTCATGGAAACCAAATAAGACATGTTTAAAAGAAAATTAAAAGTTCCATTGAAATCTTGTGTATAATAGTGATAGCAGGATCTGTCCAGGACTTAGCAGAACGATGACAAAACCAAAACAAATGCACAGACATTTCTGGGGATCTTTTACAAAATGAACATGCATCATTGAGGGCTTTTTTCTTTCTTGAAATAGCAGGTAACGCATCGGAACTTCCTGGGATACAAACGTCACACACATCATGCGTGTCCCTAAATTTCTTCAGCCATAAGGGCAAAGTTGTGTCATCATGGAGGTGGTTCCCAGCTTGTGCAGCCAGTTGAGAGGTGCTGGAGGATCTGTCTTAAGGCGTCTTGCTCTCGCGAGGTTTTTGTACCACGTGACACGATGACGCGTGGTGACGTTTTGCAGCACCGACTGAAGCCGAGAAGGGTCTGGCTGCAGCCCTCCACCAGGAGGACCTCCGCTGTGGGGACCAGAAACATGTGACCGGACATGACGTCCACCAGGACATGACAGTTGCTGATATCTATATATTGTATTATTTTAGATGCACATATCAATATGCGATGCTGAGTTACAGCCAGTTCTGCACGAGTGCAACATCTGTTGCAAAAACTTTTCCACTGCCCTCTTTGTCAAACCTTCAAGCCGGCAAAGAGGGTCAAGATTGAGATGTGTATGCACATATGAAAAACGCAGTTCATTTTAAAGGTATGAACATTACTTTCCACTCTCTTAGTCTACAATTTAGTAACCTCAAGTAATTGAATATATCATTTAATTTATTTACTTTTTAATTTGCTTTCTTGTCTAATATTTTCACATCATTAAAAAATCTGGTTTATAAACTAATGCATCGGTCGGTACAGTCTCTAATGCAGTGCAGAAGGCCATTGCCACTGCCCTATTTGTTTCGTGGTGGACCAGGGAGCAGACAGGGGTCCCTTGGCGGACCGGGGAGCAGACAGATGACTTAACGTCCTTTGGGGAACAAACAGGTGGCACAGTCCTTGGGGAAACAAACAATTGACAACGTCCTTGGGGAAACAAACAGGTGGGACAAAAGACCTTTGGTGAGCAAACGGGGAACAGTGGCAACCAAAAGTCTTAGTGGCCACAAATGGGGAACTTAAAGTCTTTGCAGGAGCAAACAAGGGGCTGAACGTCCATGGGGACCACCCAAATGGCTGAAAATCCTGTGAGAAGTGAATGGGGGACTGAAGGGTCCTTGGGGAGCGAACTGGGGACTGAAGGGCCCTTGGGGAGCAAACTGGGGACTGAAGGGCCCTTGGGGAGCAAACTGGGGACTGAAGGGCCCTTGTGGAGCGAACTGGGGACTGAAAGGCCCTTGGGGAGTGAGCAGAGGGCTGAAAGGGCTCTGGGGAGCGAGCAGAGGGCTGAAAGGCCTCTGGGGAAATGTACGCCCTTTTTTGGCCTCTCTGGAAGCTGGCAAATGATTCGAGGCCTTTTGGGCAACAGAGGCATACCTTTGGGCCTCTATGTGGCTAGGCTCGGGCTGCAAGGCCTCCTCGGCAGCGGGCTTGGGCTGCAAGGCCTCCTCGGCAGCGGGCTCAGGTTACAAGGGCTCCTTCTTGACTGCCCAGGACTGAAGGGCCCCCCTGGGTGCAGGAAAGGGCTCGGGGGGCCCCCCTGAGAGCAGGCAAGGGCGGCGAGACCTCCATGGGCATGAGCGGTGGCTGCTGAGCCTTCCTGGGTGCAGCCTCGGGCTGCTGAACTCTCTTGGGTGCAGGCACGGGCTGCTGAGCTCTCCTGGGAGCAGGCACGGGCTGCTGAGCTCTCCTGGGAGCAGGCATGGGCTGCTGAGCTCTCTTGGGAGCAGGCACAGGCTATGGTTCAGGGAGTGTTGGGGTGTTGGGAAATGCATCAAGGGTCAAAGGGCTAGGGAGTGTCTCGGGTTCTGGGGTGGCACAGGGAAGTGAGTCAGGGGGTGTCAGGGTTGGAGCAGGAGTATCATGGGAGGTCAAATGGCTAGGGAGTGGTTCACAGTCTAGTGTGGCATGGGGAGGGGAGTCAGAGAGTGTCAGTGTCTGCGAAAGCATGTCATGGGTCAAAGGGCTAGGAGGGGTCTCAGGGTTAGGTGTGGCACTGGGAAGTGAGTCAGGGAGTGAGTCTGGGACCAACAGGGTGCAAGAGAGGTCAGTTAGGGCAGACAGGATCTGGGAAACTTGGTCTGGTGCAGGGAAACGGTCCAGTTGGTCAGGGCAACATATAAAGGTTTCAAGGTGGATAGGGCTTGGGTGACAGTGTTGGAGGAACTGGTCAGGGTAGTGACTAACAAATGCATAAGTGCTTCAACCTTAGAATGGAGTGAAGGACATTCAGGTGTAGGGTCAGGGGCAGTCTGGGAAGGTGCATAGTCAGGGGCAGAGGCAGGAGTGGAGTCAGGAGGGAAAGTGGGCAGAGCAAGGGTAATGTCAGGGTAGAGCCAGCCAGGAAGCAAGTGGGTAGAGCCCAGAGCCTGATGAGTAGCTGGATGAGGAGCCGGGGGAAAGGGAGAAGGGTTGTGGAGGGAAGACGGAGTCTCCTTGGGCTGAGGGGCGATGTAGTTGGAGCCCCAACGTTGTGTCCGGCCCAGCCTTTTTCGCCCCCGGGCCATAGAGTATCCCCCACACCATATCACTATGCAAGCCCCTGCTAGCGGGAGCGTGGGGAAGTCCTCCATGGCAGAGTCATCCGAGGTGGGGCTGTCCATGAACACCAAGGCTGGCAGGATGGTCGGCGCTCCTCGCCATGTCCTCCCTCCAGCTGGGTCCAGCATCCACAGCTCCTCTTCCTCATCTGACTCCGGGTCTGGGATTGAGTAGCGGCTGGTCACAGCGTGCCCCTCCAGCTGCTGGACTCCCCAAGCCTCACCTCCATTGCCTGCAGGTCATCTTGGTGTGAGTCTGTCTTCTGTCATGGTGTAGTGGAGGGAAGGAGGTGAGGACACTGTTGCAGGCATTATCAAAGGGTTTATTTACAGGAACACGCAGGGGGAATGCAAGGGTGGCCAAAATGGGGAAAAAACAGGAGAACAGAGGCAGTCCAAAAACAAGGGCAAAATGCACACAAAAGGCAGGGCAAACAGGCAGGGGAAAAAGACCACAAAAACAGGAACAAAGTGACAACTGAAAGTTGAGGCCCATGCTCCCAGTCATACATGGCAGATAAGGGAAAAAGCCTCTGTGAGTATCCAGAAAGAGCGAGGTCCTTACGCTCTAAGACTCACAAGGCAAATGGAGACAATCCACAGGCAAATCTAAATGAGACCAAAAGTATCAAATAAAAGATGGAGCTCATGTTCCCAGCAGTATGATACAGTTACCGGTGGACCCCCCTGTGGGGCAATCTCTCCTGATGCTCCAAGCCCCACAAGGTTACACCAAAATGCTCCAGGCACTGGTGAAACTGTGCAGCCTGACCAGCTGGGGGGGGGTTTTGCTGGGAGACACGAGCCTAGGGAAAACACACAAGAACCACAGCTGAGGGAACAACACAGAGTAGGGTTAGCTGGGTTAGGGTTGCTGTGACCATAATACCAGGAAAATGGTTGGAGAAATATGGCTGTGACTTGGAGGTATATGTACTATCTTGTACTCACACATATAGTGTTTAGTTGAGAAATTGCAGTTTAGAGTCACTGTCTTTATTTCCTGGTATAACAACAGGGGTTTCCAACTCAAAACTTTGGTGTTGATTGTGGACTCCTCATGTTGATGGTAAGACATGCTGTCTGATGTTTTTAGGCAGAAATGTTGGATCATTTATTTGAAAAGATATTTCTCTTGCAGTCTGCTTTGTATGTGACAATGGAAGCCCCCTTTGACTACTCCATAGTAAGCAGTAAATAATGTAATAAAGTAATAATGTAATCCTACCATCACAATAATGCCAATTTTCATTTTTGAAATGGTTCTTTTACAGTCAGACATGCCCACTTTGCGAAAATGGTGGTGCCTGTCGTTAATGGAGAACTGTGAACTCGACAGGTGTCTGTTTTTTCTATATAAAATTGCCCTGAATTTTGGGTGGTGTTGGTGTGTTAACGTGACTTTTTTTTTTTCTTCTTCTTCTTCTTCTTTTTTTCAAGCTTCGGAAAGTTGTTTGCACATTGGACCCAAGAGTCTAAGCTTCTCCTGCAGGGTAATCATAAATCACCATCTTCAGGCTGCCAAAAAGAAAATACGAGGAGGTTTGTCAGGTCGGTATTTAATGTAGATTCCACTGAAACCAAATAGTAAAATGCATTGCTGACATATTCTGGGAGATGTAAGTCATTGTACAGAATGTACTTGACAAACTGATCATATGTTACAGTATTACCACTCCAAACTGTTGCTGATCTGGCACACAGACGAATGAAATAGTAATCCTCCTCAAATGACTAATTTTTGCCCTGCCGCTACTTATTTGCACAACCATTGAACATTGAATGTATAAATCATTGGTCACTTTCTAACTAACTGTTTCTACACAAATTATTAAAAATATTGCACAGATCCTGGTTCTCCACTACTGTTAAAATAACTGCAAAACTTAAATGTTAGTCATACTTTTTAAGAATACTGTTTTATTAAAAGACTGGATATAGAATTTTTCATATTGAAACTGTTTCTAACCTCTTGCACATCCAGTGTAAAAGTCAACTTCCACTTTTGTAGGTTAATACTGCATCCAAACTGTCTTTCCTCTACTTCTAGTTCTAGTTTTTTATTTAATATTCCATTCCTAGTTTAAAATGTATATTTTGTATTCTATTTATATATTGTTTATTCTGTGTGCCTTATTTGTTTTTTGTTCTTATTTCCTGTTGCACTGTAAAAACTGGAGCCTCGTCGTCTCGTCTCTCTGTATATCTGTACAGTATATAGCAGAGAAGACAATAAAGTTTACTTTGACTTTGACTGATGTTATACGTTTTCGTCTCACTTTGTTTGCTTATTAAATTTGTTATATTTTATAGGAGCCAGCAATTGCGAGGGACCTACGTATTGCAATGGAGTGGGTGCAGTCAAAGAAAAACTGTTCCGGGGGCCATGTGACTGCACTACAATTTCTATTTATGGATGCACAGGACCACCAAAAAGCTCTTGATGACCTAAAACAGAGTGATGACCTGAAGTTTAAGCATTCCTTCTCTGTTCTTGTTTGAGTGCCAAGATGACATGGAGCAGTTTCTTAGAAACTGTGCTGATGATCAGCATCTTCGGGTCAACGCTATGGTGCTTTAGAATGATAAGGGCCAATCACCAGTGTGTTATGTTAATTTTAAACTACTTACTTCTTTTATTATTGTGAAATATTTTCTAAATTTATAGTTTTGTCTGGTTTTTGTAAGTTTATTATTTATGCCCATAGATATATTATATTAATAAAGCTGTTCATTTTACAACCCTGTGCAAATGGATACATTATTATTTTGGTTTACTTAATGAGCAGGCACATGCTAAGAGACAAGTACATCAAAGCACGCTGGTAAAACCTAAATGCAAACAATTGTAGAGGTATTGATAAAACCTGAAGTTACTTGTGTAGTTGAATGAGTTATTAGGATATTTTATGTAATGTTTTATGTCATGCTTCAAATGTCTATTTTCCCTGTTTTTACATATCAAAAGCTACATAAGGATGAGAATTTCACACCGAAATATCAAAATTAACATACCCTACTAATGTCTGTTCTTGTAGATTTAAATTAGATTATGAACGTCCGTTCCATTGTTAATAATCTAATTTGATTCTATCGCCGAAATATTCAATATATACTTTAAAAGACTAGATTACTGTGTCGTATGATATCTCGTCTGTTCCAGTGTTAATAATCTAATTTGAATATATCATCAAAATATTCAATATATACTGTAAAAGACTAGATTACTGTGTTGTATGATATCTCGTAAATTCCAGTGTTAATAATCTAATTTGAATATTCAAATTCAAATTCAAATTTATTTATATAGCGCTCTTAACAACAGTCATTGTCACAAAGCACTTTACATATAACCGGCCTAAACCCCCCAACAAGCAAGCCTGAGGCGACATCACCGAAATATTCAATATATACTTTAAAAGACTAGATTACTGTGTCGTGTGAGTGGAGGTGCCGCTTCCATGGAGTAAAGGTGCATAACGTCATGTCCGGTCCCCACAGCGGAGGTCACGTGTTTCCGATCCCCACAGCGGAGGTCCTCCTGGTGGAGGTCTGCAGCCAGCATCTCTTGGAGGCTGAAGCCGGACAAAAAAATCTTACCATGATGCATTGCGTCAATACCAGAATGCATTGCTTTAAGCCAGCGCTGTTAGCGGCTGCATCAAGTCGAACGCACCCATTGTATTTTAATGTTACAAGATCACAATAATCTTCAAATTTCAAAGTACAGTAAAAAAAAAACAATGAATAAAAATAAAATACACTTAAATTGAATACTCATTATTCATTTTCCAAAGCCACAGGGAGCCGCAACATAAGGCTGAAAGAGCCGCATGCGGCGGGTTGCCGACCCCTGACCTAGGGTAATGTACCCCTATTCCAACACTGAGAAAGCAGTTTGCTGGTTCCATTCCAAGGCAGACCAGAGGAAGGCCCCTGAGTTCCATCTAGAGACAAAGGGTTGTTCTTTACATGTGACATCCACTCCTACTCCTTGCTTTACTGGTGTTTGTTGTTGATTCCTGCATTAAAATTCTGTTCATAACAACTTATTAACCCATGTTAAACACAACAGGCAGTTTAACATTTACTAAACTTCTGCCATACTATTTCAGAACTCGAACACATGAAAGACACATTTTGAACAAACCCTTTTGGTATTTTTGTGTGGGAGATAATGATACTGCCAGTCTAGTGTATAGATTTGGCACACTGGCCTTGCCTCAGAAACTTACTAACTGACACATATCCAATTTTGCTTTTACTTTTGCTATCACTATAGATCTGCTTGCTTTAAGTACTTCTTATTCAATTTCTTTTTAATAGGTGGAGCAAACAGGTAATTAGGTCACAGTTGTTGTTTTTTACAATATGTCCTGTCTTGCATCTGATTTTCCACTCTGTAAACTTGTCAGAGCCGCCACTGAATCAGTGCAAATCACAGAACTATAAGGCTGGATCTCTTCGACCCATTGCAGGGCAAGACATATTGCTATTAATTCAGAAGTATATACAGATACATGATCAGAAATTCTCTTAGCAATATTGATATTAAATGTAGGTATATACACAGCAGCTGCTGTTTTTCCCGTCCCTGGGTCTTTAGATCCATCTGTGTATATCTGCAGGATTGAATAATATGAATGATTGATATATTGTTGCATAGCTGAAACATTTGGGATGTTCATATTGATACTATTAATTTCTTTATGAATGTTTAAATCGACAAGTGGCATTGGAAACAACCAGAGAGGTATTGCAGGGATCCCACTGTCGGAGCAATCTCAAACTCACCAAGACCCATTCTTTGCGTTTCTTTCCCTACAATCCAACCAAAGCTTGCAAACTCTTTACATTCATACTCCCAACATTCTGTTAAAATATTCTTGACTGGGTGACTTTCCGGGTGCGCTTTAAGACTGGACCAATATGTCATCATCAGTTGAAGTCTACGTAACTCTAGGGGCATTTCTCCCATTTCAACCTGTAGTGATATCACTGGTGATGACCTGAATGCTCCACAACAAATTCACAAAGCCCGCGTTTGTATCTTCTCAACATTTTTAACCATGTTTTATTTGCAGAACTATACACCATACTACCATAGTCAATATTAGCTCTTATTACTGCTTTATATATTCTTTCCATTGATTGACGCCTTGCCATTCAACACCAGCTAAGCATCTTAATATGTTTATACCTTTCTTACATTTTTCTATCAGCTTCTGAATATGTACCCTAAAATTTAGTTTTGAGTCCATCCACATTCTGAGAAATCTGACTACACTAGCTTGTTCTAACTGTTGCCCATACATTTTAATATTCAGGGACGGATTAATTTTCTTATTTGAAAAACATATAACCTGGGTTTTCGGCACAGAGAATCTAAAGCCCCACTTCCTTGCCCAATCCTCAACCTCCATAACAGCTTTTTTCATTTTCTTTTCCATATACGATACATTTCTCCACCTAAACCATAGCGCTCCATCGTCAGCATACAATGATCTGCTTACACCAATGTCAACATTAGAAAAAATGTCATTTATCATTAAGTTAAAAAGAATAGGACTGCTTACACTGCCTTGAGGGGTTCCATTCTCTATTGGAAGAACCAGAGAGTACGCAGAACCCACGCTAACTTGTATTGTTCTTCCAAACAGGAAGTTTAATATCCAATTATACATTTTACCTTGAATTCCCATACTATCCAACTTCAATAAAAGACCCTCCTTCCACAGCATATCATATGCCTTTTCAATATCAAAAAATACACCTATTACTACTTCCCTGTTAACCTGAGCCTTCCTTATTTCATTTTCCAACCATAAAACCGAATCCTTCCCTTACGAAATCCACTCTGATACGCATAGAACAAGTTCTTGCTCTCAATAACATACGACAATCTATTCATTACCAAACATTCCATAAGTTTGCAAATATTGGATGTCAAGGATATTGGTCTATAATTGATAGTTTGTGACTGATCTTTCCCTGGTTTTGCAATAGGTATTACAACCCCATGTTTCCATGCAACAGGCAATCTCCCTGTTTCCCAAATCATATTAAAGAGTCCTAATATCAAATTTAAAGACACATCCGATAAATGCTTAATCATCTCGTAGCAAATATTATCCTTGCCAGGAGAAGTCTGTTTAATCGCCACCAAAGCTCTTTTTATTTCATACAAGGAAAAATCAGTGTCTAGTGTGCCTCCATCAGGCTTCTTTTTTACAACTATCTGGGCATTACACTCATATCCTCACATCCACACTCATATCCTCTGGTATATTCATATTACTATGTACCTTAACAAATGTCTCCACTAACATTTCAGCTTTCTCACTATCAGTTATTGCTATCTTATTGTCATCAACTAACACCGGAATACTAGCACTCTTCTGAACTCCTCCCATCTTCCTGATCATACTCCACAATTCACTAACTTCAGTTTCTACTCCGATTTTATTACAGAATTCTCTCCAATAGTTTCTCTTTGCTCTTCTAATCTCTCTCCTCACCATCGCCTGAGCTCTTTTATAATTAATGTAATCAGTGAACAATATCGATTTTCTCGCTTTCCTTAGGGCTTTGTTTCTGTTACAGACTAACTCGCTACATTTTTCATTCCACCATGGAACCGCTTTTCTTCTGTCTTTTGACTTGCTTTTGTATTATAACTTACCCAAATCAAGCAACTGCTCAACAATCTTCCCATTGAAATCACTTTTACTACTCCCCCACAACGTACTATGAGCATTAAAATCACCACACCAAATCACTTTACTCCAACCAATGTTCCCACCAATGTTTTCCAACAAATCTAAACTCAACTTCTCACATGGATTGTAGAAATTAATTACTTTATAACTTAGTGACCCTTCCAAAACTTCCACTACTACTACCTCTTGTTCCACATCTCTAACAATATTTCTAAACCCAATCCCTTGTTTAATGAAAGTAGCTACCCCACCTCCATTCCCAAGGTTCCTATCTTTCCGAATTATTGAATATCCTAATTATGTGAAATTTAACTGTGACTTAAGCCAAGTTTCTTGTACACATATTATATCCGGTCTAGCATTCCACTGTAAAATAGAAAATACCATTATGACCCACCACATCCTGCTTGTGAGTTTGTAACGTATGTTTTTAAATTATCATTTATCATGTCTACAGAGATACCTTTAATCTCCAAATACTTTTCGGCTGCTTTGATTATAATCCTGATTCTTTCTGTCCGGCTATCAGTTTGAGCAGAACAGTTGACTTGAACAGTTCTGCCATGAATGTCACAAATAATACTTTGTCTGTGATCTTTGTTAACTCATTCTTTTCATCCTGTTTGTTCTTCGATTTTTGTTCAGGTAATAATACCCCACCTCTCTCTATTTTATTCTTCTTTCCAACTTTCTTTAGTGCTTCAGAATATGATATCCCTTCCTCAATTCTGACCGTCCGGACTTGCACTGCCTGCATCCTCCATATCCCGCACTGTGCTCTCCTCCGCAATTACAACATTTGGGATTAACTCCTTGCCCACACTGACCATACTCATGTTTACCCCCACATCTTGCGCATCTCTGTTTACCCCTACAAACTGCTGCCACATGCCCGTACTTTTGGCACTTGTAACATCTCATTGGGGGGGGAATATATGCCCTGACCATATAACTGACAAACCCTAGGAAGACACTGCTAGGCAGCTTACTTTCTTCAAATTGAATCATGACTGAAGGACTGTCAACTTTTTCGTTGTTTCTGGTACACTTCAATCGTCTCACATCCAACACTGTTGCTCCAGTAAGATTTTTCTTTATCGTTTCATCCTGAACATCAGGGGATACTCCGGATATTACACCTTTAATCCTGGTGACTGAGTACATCCATTTATTTGAACTCAAAGCAAAAGGCTAGTTCATTAGAAAACTTCATTAGAAAGCAATTAACTCTTTGATAAAATAATTTCCCAAACCCAAACAATTGAAAGCCTCTTTTTGTAGAATTACATACATTTGGCCAGTAGATGTCATCACCGTGTTGTCTTTCAAGCCTATACTGACTTTTCATGGCATTTCCACAGTTTATCTTGTATTTTGAAGGCCAAAGAAAATGCCTGAATTCTGTTTAAAGACTCTCACTCTTGTCAAATCCTAATTACAAATATATGTCAAACCAATGCTTGCATTTTTATTTAGCCACAGGACTAATAGTTTAGCAAGTGTCTGACGCGAAGTTAATTGCAATAGGGGAGGGTCTGGCTCATGTCAGGCTACAGGTGTGTTGGGACTTAAAAAAGATTGGAAAGGTGAAAGTCGGTTTCACAGAAGACAATATCACATTAAGAAGATGGTAAGTGTTTATATAATTCATTTTTCTAGTAAATGTGGATGTGCTGTTTGGCAATTGAAAGGTATTTTCAGAGCATGTATGTTTTGTCTTTGGTTGCCTCATTGATTGCCTCATTTGTATGTTTGTCAGGTTGCCTCATTGGCTTTGATGTACTTTGTTTATTGCTCATTTATCACTGGAGCTGGTGGAATGTCTTCAGTGGGTGAATTCATATATATTATATATACAGTACAATCCAAACATGTCAAAATTCCAATTAGTGTTATTGTTCCCAGTTGGTGCTATTACTTCCCTTCATGCAGTAAGTAAATGCTTTATCTCTTTCTTTGGCACAAAGGTTTTACTGGCTCAAATGTAAAGTCCAGTGTTTATCCAGTGTGATTTTGAACTGGACTGACTCTGTTTAGGGGTTCACAACACATCACAAGTTCGTTTGTGTGGCACCCATTTTAAATATCTTAGAGAAAAATGTTCATATAGGCTTTCTGCGCCAGCCTAGATTTTTAACAGGGTTTTTTTTTTGCTTGGGGACTTTATTTTGGAATGTACACAATGATTGATTTTTTTCCCCAATTTGTTAAGATTCTAACACAACTAACCTTCTTTCAGATGAATCTACTTGGCCCATGATTGCCGAAGCATACTGCAGTGGCACACACCAATCTCCCGTTGACATTAAAATGGCTTATGTCCAAGCCAATGACAACTTGACTTCCTTCAACTTTGCTGGTTAAAGTGATGCTGCTGCTTTGAGTGAAATCAGAAATACAGGCAAGGAAGGTACATGCAAAATGTGTTTATGCCCACTTCCACCTTTGCTTTTTCTGAGTTATACTAATCTAACCCAATGTCTGATCTTCTGTGCCCTGCTAAAGTTGCAAGCCATGTTTAGTATTTGTATATGGGCTGGGTTGGGATGACTAAAGAATGTCTTTTACCTTTTACAGTTAACGTTCTTCTGAATCAAGACATACTTGAAGTTTATGGAGGGACTCTTCCAGGCTTGTACAAGAGCAAGCAGTTCCACATCCACTGGGGGAATGGCAGCTCTATGCCTGGGTCTGAACACACAATTGATGGAAAACGATATCCAATGGAGGTAAAATAAATATAAGATACACAAACTGAAATTTCTTCTGTATGAGAATGTTACATTCTTTCGTTATTGCTGTCTACATGTCCCTCAGTTGCACATAGTAAATCTTAAATCAGGACACAAATCAACTGCGGATGCACTTGCAGATCCAGTAGGCCTGACAGTGTTTGCCTTTTTTATTGAGGTAAAATGTGAGTTTTCTCTAATATCAATAAAAGACACAATCTAGAAAATGATAAAATTTTAGCTAAATGTTTCCTGTTTTACTATATTTGTTCAGGCAACCAATGACAGTGGTAAACCCAGCAGCTGGAAAACTCTAACATCCTATCTAACAAATATCTCAAATGCAGGTACTGTTTGATTCTTAGTGGGGGAGAGTCTGAACCATCAAACATGATTTGTTCTTGTTTTGCTTTGCAGGGGATAATGTAGTACTCACCCATCCAATCTCCTTGGACAGTCTGCTTGGTGGCGTAAACAGGTTGAGGTACTACCGTTACCTTGGCTCTCTGACCACACCAAACTGCAATGAAGGCGTGATATGGACTGTATTCAAAGAGCCGATCAGAGTTAGCCAAGATTTGGTAGGTCTGGATGATCTGTTTTTTTAATAAATCTTTTTAGAACTCTCTTACTCTGATGACTTGTATCAATAAGCTACACATCTAAAAATAGTGTGATGAGTGTAATATACAATAACAAAGGGCAGAATGACCATTACTCGAGGCAAAGCATTTAACCAACTCCCATTTGAATGAATGCATGTTACATTAAGTAGATCTTTTTGGACACCCAATGTAAGTGAGTAAAAGTGAAATGTGAGTGAGTGATTATTTGTCGTTGTGAACACAACTGAATTTCTCTGTAAAGCATGTGGAGCCATGTCAACTTCCTCTTGTGTATAGTGCCCTCCTGGATGATAACTTGTCAGTCAGTAGGCACACATGTACTCTTTGGACATTAGCTGAGTTGTTGAAAGGGCAGAAGAGAATTCATCAAGCTTAGAAACTCTGGACCTCATCAGAAGGATGATAACATTTATACAGAAGTGTTCCTAACAGGGCACTGGGAAGTAGGTGGACTTTATCTGGGTGATTCCTACTTCCCACTGCACTGTCACTGTGCCAGTTTTCCTAGTTGGTCATTTATCCATGCCTATCCTAAATAGGCCCAAACATGTTGATCTTTGGCAGTTGGTAGCGCAATGGTTAGGCCTTTCACCCCGTGATCGGAAAGTCTGATTCCCAGTCCCCAAGCACTACTCCCCGGGCACTGCCCTTGTTAGCTGCCCACTGCTCCTTTACGGATGGGTCAGAGGCCACATTTTGTTGTGGTACACTGTGTGGTGTGTTGTGCTGTAGTGTGTTAAGAATGTCTAATAATCACTTGCACTTTCTTCAGATTATTTAGTTGGTCGTAACAGCAGGTGGCAGGGATTGTGACCGTTTTTTACAGTAACTTCAATCTGTTTTATACCAAATCAACTTGGTGCAGTGAAGGTCAGGCTACTTGTGGAGAATGTCAACCAATAAATGCGTCATAAAACGTTGGCTAGAAATATCAGGCAAAGTCATCCGATGACTTTTAAAAAAGCAATTATTGGCTGATTTCAATATGATTCTGATATCATTGTGTATCCCTACAAAATACTTTAACAGATGTATTCTGAGAGTAAAAATAACAAAAGCAAAGCAAATTAATCTTTCTCGGTTTACTTACTTTATCGCCATTTTTGGTTCCAGTTCCCTAATGAGAAAAACAACGACAAACCATGGAAAATGACTTAAATTACCCTAAATCTGTGCAGGTCTATGCTGTTATACATACATATATATATATATATA
>JAVGVS010001262.1:0-26339 GCA_032718565.1 Distichodus sexfasciatus
TTGCTCCCCCCCCGCGCCCTGATACGGCCCCCTCGTGGGACTTATCCACCGTGCTAAGGGCCCTGAAAGGGGCCCCATTCGAGCCTCTGCACTCCTCGAGCTTGAAAGCACTCTGGCTTAAGACCGCCCTGCTCCTGGCACTGGCGTCTGTCAAGCGAGTGCGTGACTTGCAAGCACTGTCTGTCAACCCGTCTTGCCTGGAATTCGGGCCAGACGACTCCAGAGTTGTCCTGAAACCAAGACTGGGTTACGTGCCTAAGGTGCTCTCAACTCCGTTCAGAGTCCAGGTCATAAGTCTCTCTGCCCTGCCCGCCTCGGTGGACGACCAGGACTTGCACCTGCTCTGCCCCGTTAGGGCCCTGAGGGCTTACGTAGCGCGTTCTGCCTCGTTCAGGAGCTCAGAACAGCTTTTTGTCAGCTTCGGTAACCGGGCCAAGGGCCTTCCGGTTACGAAGCAGAGGCTTTCCAAGTGGATTGTGGAGGCCATTACATTGGCTTATTCCTCCTTGGGGATGCAGTGCCCCTTTGGAGTCAGAGCCCACTCCACCAGAGGCATGGCCTCTTCCTGGGCGTGGTCAAGCGGGGTCTCCATTTCGGAGATTTTTTTTGAGGCGGCCGGCTGGTCCTCGCCGTCCACATTTGTCAGGTTTTATAACCTGGACGTCCCTGCTCTGCAGTCCAGAGTTTTGTCAATTTAAGTCCGTCCAGTGGACTGACTGAATGGTTTTTGGGCTACTCGACCTGTTTGGTGTGAGTCCCTAGTTTTTGGGGCCGTTTGGGCACCTGCGGGGCGACACCCGAGCCACAGCGGCCCCCCTTTCGTGGCTTGCCCTGTGCTTGGTGTAATTTTTGACACTCCCCTGGGATTCCCCATGGGCGTCATATTGAGTCGCATATTGAGTCTTACGACGCAGTACGAGTGAAATATCGAAAGGGAACGTACTCGGTTACTTACGTAACCTCGGCTCCCTGAGATATGGGAACGAGTACTGCGTTCCTTGCCGTGCCATGTGCTGCACGCCTCAGACGCTTCGTAAGAAAAATCTGAACCTGGCGGCGAAACGGCTGCATTTATAGAGCCGGTTGGCGCCGCCCCGTGTAAATGTCGGCACCCGGTAAAGCGGCGCGGCCATTGGCCGACTCGGTACCACCGTCAGTCGATTGGTTAGATCAAATTAACTTTGACAAACCAATCAGCGTGCAGTTGCACTGCGTGATTGAAAAAAAGGCTTCAGTCGAAGAGAAAAAAGGGGGTTTTCCCCATAGCGTCTTACGACACAGTACTCGTTCCCATATCTCAGGGAACCGAGGACGTTTTCTTCTGAACGTTATCACTTTATAACTTTGAGGTTTGCAGATTAAAATCACCAGTAAGGAGTTTCCTGTTATGAACCGATTGTAGTGTTTGACAGCAGCAGCAGCATGCTTGAAACTGATGTTCTATGTAACACCTATGTTTTTAGTAGTGTTGTAGTACTCAAGACTGGCCTCAAGACCAGTTTTTAAAAGTCTCTGTCTTGTCTCGGACTCGGGTCGTATTTGTACTCGGTCTTGTGATGCACTCGGGATTTTAATTCGAGACCAGCCAAGACCACAACAAAATAGTACTGTTAAAACTGTTTGAGACCAACGCAGGCATTTTGCGTTATTATTAGTGTTTTAAGTAATTTTTCAGTAATTTGTGCATAAAAACTGAAGTAATTGCGTAAAAAGGCATTAATTACATTATTTGTGATGTAAACACTCTCATTAGCGCTCATGACTAATATGGAATGCCATCATGCACAAAAAAGTAATTCTCTTCCAGAAAGGCCAAAATGAGTCTAAAACGGCTATAAATTACCCAAAACTTTAGCATTTCTTCATTTTCAATTGATCAGAAAATATTTTTTCCATTTTATAATGTTAGGTCTTGTATGTTTGGTCTTGAGGGGTGTTCTGCCACTGTGGTTTGTTGAGTATGATGTTACATAAGATGTTAGCTGCTGAACAGATAACTGCTTCCAGTGAAGCAATTTCCTTACTATAGATATGTAAGAGAAAAATATCGAATAAACATGTTTAATGTTGCTTATTTGTCATGTGGTGTAAAATATGCATTGGTCCGGTTTCGGTCTCACCCCACTCTGGTCTCGGTCCTTCACGGTCTTGCTTTTGTCTCGGTCTCGACAAACTCTGGCCTTGGAAGAGTTGCTTATCACAGAATACAAGCTAGCTGGATTTGTTCTTGTGTCCTCTTTATAGGCAGCAGACATGTTGAATGGAAAAGCTCAGAATATTTACTGCCTTCCGCCTCCTGTCTCGTGTCCACTTACTGACTCTGGCGAAGCCATCAACTTGCGGATTCCATCCACAGAGAAATCCACAGTAAGCCAGGTGACCTGTAAATGCTGTTCTGTCACAGAACTTCCAAGGAACAGCTATCTTTTAACACTTCAGGTTAATCTGTTTGATTAGTTATAAAACTTTTTATTTAGTCTGCAGACAGTTCAGCAGAGGCAACATCTCTAATGGTGAACCACATGAAACGCTGGAAAAAAATCCGACAGAAGTAAGATTCTGCATAAGTTTATAAATACAGGTTTTCTATTTGTTTTAATATTCACATTCACATAATATTGGGTCAGATTTTTTATATATTTGTTGTTTACTTTCAGGTGGAAAGAGGCTTCCAATAGGAACCAGCTCCGCTACAGTGAGAGCATTAAAATACTGAAGGAGATGTATGTTCGTTAAGTGACCCTTGTTTTTTGGGACCAGAAAAAAGAAAGGATTAAAATAAGATCCAGATTAAAATGTTCAAAAATGGGGTTTCAGAAGTTACAGTTATGATGACTAAATGAATATTGTTAGGTGTTGCCATTGACAAGGTTAAAATTATTAAAAAAAGATAAATGACATTGATTTGAATTTATATGCAATTTGTATAGACACTACCCAAATTAGTTGATGTCTTCTAAGAAACTAATTTAAACTTTTTAAGAAAAAATAAACGCTCATTTCTGACATGCTTGTATTTTGAATGTCTTTTTCTTGCTTGTCTGAAAAACATAGTTTGCTCCTGGTTTTCTTCTTCATAATAATAATAATAACAATAATAATAATAATAGTCGCATAATAAATGTTAAATACAGTCTGTTACAAGAGTTGACCACAGCAGAAATGGGAACTTGAGTTGCACCAACAATGACTTGAGACTTGACCAGACTCGCCCTCAAAAGACTTTAGAGTCGACTTGGACCCATGATTTGGGACTCGCATAGTAAAAAAAAAAAGAGAAAAGTCAAGGTTATGTTCAGGACAATACATGAAGATTTATTAATCTTACAGAACGTATATTTTCATTTAACAGAGTATGTAATTAAAAAAATAATTTTAGTAGATAGTAGAAACTGGATCCAGTCAAAGTTTTTACAAGAGGAGAAACAAATTAAATTGTTATATTATAGTCTAAATATAGATATAGTTAAATATTGACATAGCAAAGTACATGCAGCAAACATGCAATTTTAGTCAAACTGGTTTTCCTCATGTGTGTAAGATAAATTTAGCTCATTATTGGATCTTTCGTTGTTTGAGAAAGATGCTGCTGATTGCTGGGCCTCCTTTTCCCCGTCAGTATTTTTGGATTGGTGCGGATTAAGGGAGAATTGAGGTAGCAGGAAAGTGAGATGCTCCTCAGCAAAGGCGCTTTCAAACACTGCCACCAAGGACTGCTTAAGTTTCTTCTTGAACTCGTCACACACAAACACATAGAGAAAAGGATTTAGACAGCTATTGAAGAAAGAAAGACTGCTGACAAAAAGTCCCACAGTGTCTAACCAGATTTTTAAGTCATTGAGTTTGGCTTTTTTGTTTCTCTGTTTTATTTCTCGGATCCACACGTCAGCAAATATGTAAATGTGGAAGGGAAGCCAGCAGATGAAGAAGGCCAGGATCACGGCCAATATTAATTTGAAGGGTTTCTTTTTTTTTCGGTGACATGCCAGTCGTCTTGCCCTTATACCAATAGCCACGTATGAGATTGTAATGATGACAAATGGGATAAGAAAACCAACCACAAAACGGAAAATGACAAGGGACTTAAAAGTTAGTTTAGGATAATTTTGAATGCATTTAGTTTTTTGGGTAGATGCTTTAAACACGGTTTTGCGGTAGATGAAAAAAGGCAAACTGCACAAAATCGACACCATCCATATGAAGCAGCAGGAGACCCGTGCCTTTAGCAGTGTCCGCTTGTTCTGGACCCAAGCAACCACCCATGTAGACAGGCAGCGGTCCAGGCTTATGGCCGTCAGCAGAAAGATGCTCGCAAACATGTTGAGCATGACCACCATGTGCACCAACTTGCACATGAAATCACCGAAGGGCCAGTCGAAATTTCTGGATAATGGAATGATCCCAAAAATGAGAAAAAATGTGAAGACCAGATCAGCCACTGCTAGGTTGAGGAACCAGACAGTGTTGACTGTTTTCTTCATTTTAAAGCCTGTAACGTATATGACTAGGCCGTTGCCGAGAACCCCGAGCACACATATCACACTGTGGATTACTATAATGAGGTTATTCAGATAATCAGCTTTACTTTTGCTGCTGCTGTTCGGTGCACTCCTATTGAATAATGTGTCATCTATGAAGTGGAAAGAAAATTGCAGTAAATATAAATGTGATTGGGTTTTTTTTAAGGCAAATCATTAAGTATGTTCCTGCCTTAAAGTAATAAGTAAGTCAGTAATTTGCATATTCCTATAAAATTTGTTGGGTCTATAAATAAGTTAAGGTCCATACTCACTCATTTTGTGGGCTTTCTCTCTTTTATTGTAGCCAGAAAAATCAGCTTGAACTAGAAAAGAAAAAGGGAAAAATCAAATGCACCCGTACGGTAATGTTATTCAGTATTATATTAAACGATAATATACTATTGATAATAAAGTTTTGTTTAATATAACAATACATATAATACATTTGATTAAAATGAATCTCAAATTATGGGGACGACTTCGTCCGTAGTAGTTTGCGAAAAATACACTTTCCTAAAGAAATGACAAAAGAATGCACAAATCTTACTCTTTGCCAATGAATTTAAGTAGCAGTGATGTTATTTCTTTTGTCCCGTTCTTCGACCTGTCTGTCTTCTTCCTTACTAGTACCAACCTCTTAAATAACCATGTAAGGGAAAGGGAGGAGACTGTACATGTGAATCAGCTTCTTTATCCTCAGCATTTAATTACAGGTCTTGTTTCGTTTATCTGATGTTACACAGGCCGTTCTCAAGGGTTGCACGAAATTAAGGAATTAAGGAATAAAAAGAAATAAAAGTATTGTCTCAAGTAGATCTCATAAATGAAACAGGAGTAAATGATTACATTTTATCTTCCAAAATTTGCAGGAGGAAGGGATTTGCCATGGGGTTGAGACAACCATTCCATAATGCAACATCAAGCGAATACTTTTTGGTCTGACACGATGTACAATCATGCATGCCATGAATTTATTTGTAGGAAAACTCAAACGAAAACATTGTCAAAATGTCTTCATGAAAACGACATGGGATTTAAGAATAAATTTCTTCTTAAGAATGTCTTTTTGCTGTATTAATAGTCAAATAAAAAAGTGTAAAGTCAATCTAACACAATCTTGAATTTACTCACAATTGTAACTGGAAACCAGTTTATTAATGTCTAAGGAGCCCATAAAATTCCAGTGAGTTTATTGTGCACAAATTTACCATACATTCATACATATAACTGTTAGGACATCAGATATATCTATAACTAATCTAGTTTACAGCGGTAAAGTTGGTCTTGTATTGGACAATCGGGTTGTTGCAGTTAGTCGCATAATCGGTGCATCACGATGCAGACGTGGACAATTCTGCATCGATGCTGTGGCAGAACATAATCGATTATAATGGAGGTTTTCATTTGGCTGGCCGCTGCCACCTAGTGGTCCGCAGCAGAATTGCAAATGGTCTGTGGCATGCAGTCCCGTTTCAATACTGAAACCACTTTTTCTAAAAAGTAATATAAAAAATATTCTGACTGCTTAGTCTGAGTGGTGATCCCTGGGACAGAAGTTGAAAACCCCTGAATTATATCATAACATCATTTCTTGGTGATTTTCTGGCTACGGCATAAAACTTCTAGTTAAAAAGAACATCACGATAGCAACCATGGTTGTCCAGTCTGTGTGCAATGTAAAGTAATGTAGAAAATTGATGGACTGCATCGTGATGCATCAAGATATCATATCGAAATTAATACTTGACCTAATAATCGTAATTGAATCAAATTGAATCGTGAGACCAGTGAAGGTTCACACCTCTATTGGTTAGTCATTTGATATCCGTGCTTGATTCCTTTTTCGCGACTAAATGAAAAGTACAAATTTGATTACAGTAAAGAACAGTAAGCAGCGTATTCAAGGCAAAACACCTTAACCGGCAATCTATCTGGAACGCAAGACAAGGTGTAACTTAGAAGTATTCAGTTCCGGTCCTGAAGGGCCAGTATCCTGCAGGTTTTCCACCCTACTGGATTTCAGAACATTCACGCCTGGTCTCGGGTAGATAACCACTAGAAGAGACTGATCTGATAGGATGAAAACCGCAGGACACCTCCAGGACCGGAGTAGAATACCCCTGCTGTCATTTTACCAGAGATGGCCCAAGGCATGCGCAAATTACGCAGCTGCTTGGGGCACCTGCATCACCAGGGGTCCCCTATGAGTGCTTGAAATGTAAAGACATCATGACTTAAAAAAAGAATAATTACAAAATAACATTGAGATGATGGTGGGGAACCCCAAATTAATTTTGCTTAGGCATAAAGACTTGGACCAGCCCTAAATTTTACAATATAAACTCATTTTTAAAAGAAACTTCTGGCGTTGTGTGTTGTCTTGCTTGTTTGAGCACTATCACAATATGTTCAAATGTACAACTTAAAACCCTTTTTTTAATATTGCTTTGTTTTGAAATGATCATTCTTGAATGTTACACAATACATTTTGCTGCCCTTGCATTATAGTATAGAACTGTCATCCTGCACATTCTGAAAGACTACAGGTTGATCATTTGTTAACTTTGCCCTCCAAGATACATGATGGAACTTTAGCGGCTCAGTATAAAGCTTTATCAAAGTTGTAACCAGTTTTCCTTTATATAGCGCCAAGAAGATTTTTTCTTAAGCTTTGAAACCCTAACAATAGTTAGAGAAAATATTTAACCGCCTTTGTTTTGTCAAGCACATCAGCCGATATTTGCCGTTAACTTTTAGGTTTTAGTTCACAACATTATTTGCAGTGAAAAAGATGCATTGGCTTCAGATCACCTCAATAAAGTAGGGTTGAAAAATATTTAGAGATGTGATGCTCCAACACTTGAGTACTTTTACTGAGTCAAACTGTTTTAAAGTGTTAGGCGTTATTGCTGGTATTGATATGGTTCAACTGTTTCAGCATCATGTAGAGGCAGAATTAGTGTAACAATTTGTGTTAGTGCCTGATCAAATAAATAGTTCTTGATAAATAAATATTGTTTTGAGTGAAAGGATGTTTTTTTACGCTCCAAAAGAGATGTTTTGTGAAGACAAGTTCATTATCAAGCCTGATCTCACAACAACAAAATAAAAACTATTATATTGGTCCTTATGGACATTAGCTATAGGTCACTATAGCTGATGCAAAACAACCAAAAGTGGAAGTTGCTTTTTTAATCTCATGTTGACTCAGGATTTGAAAAGCTACAGTTCAAAAGTAGCCACAAAGTAGTACATTTCAGTTTTTTGGAAACATTCCTACTGTTAATTGAAGAATAATTATAAATCATTCTTACCACCTCCAATGAATGCTTGTTCTGATCACATCACACCCCAAGAATTTAAACATTCCAAAGAATGCCAAACGCTCTGGAAGAAAAATGCACAACCTTGGAAATTTGCATATTCAATAGATATAAGACCATCAAAACTACATTCTTAGAAAGCACTTTAACAATTAAAAAAAAGTTGTTAGCTACAATGCACCAGGAAAAATGATACAGCAAACAACACTTAATAAAATTAACTCATTATTGAATAATCAAGACAGCAAGTGTCAGTAAGGGAAATAAAACATGACTAGTTGTCTAGATTAAACTGATGGTAAGATAATGTGATGCAGCAGAAAGCTTTTGCAACTGTTGAAAGATACCTTGATGAAATGAGGCAGTTTTTACTGCAAATGTCCTGGATTTCTGAGCATTGTACACTGAAAATTTCAAGATTTTCGGAATTTAATTGGGGAAATTGTAGAAATTAGTGACGGCAATTGAGTTCTTAGATGACGAGAAATTACACTTTTGGGTACTATCCTGATGATGTGTGCATTGAGAGATTGACACCCCAAAAAGTGAAGACTGTTAACACGGGTGGCTTCCTGTGGTAATATCGACATCATTTACATCCTGCTCCAGCCAAGCCCAATCTTACATTGCTACTTAGCTTAACAGTTTCATTGGTGTGGGCCAAGTTGTTAAAGAACTGGGGAGAATTGGAGTCTTAAAGACTGGGGTTGAGAAACGCTGATCTTGGTTCTGCTGACCTTGGTTCTGCTGACCTTGGGGGGGCTAAATATCCTAACACAATCTGAAAAGTCTTTAATGCAGTTTCATCCTAAGAGTGATGTGGAATCAACATATTACATGATGGACTAGTTCCTATGGTTGTTTCTGTCAGACCACTCATGCTGATAAAAGATAACCCAACTCCAACTCAAAACACAGATCACATTGTCGTACTGAACCAAAGATTAGCAGGTTGTTGATTAGTTTATAGACAAATAAAGACATCGATCTGCCAGAAGAAGTTAAACTTTGACTTCACTCTTTATTGTTATTATTCACAGGAATAAATTTTTACATTTGTAGAATGAAGAAGAATGAAACTGCCCTACAAAAAATTAGCAAGGCTAAGGGTTTCAGGTTGTGTGAGGGGAATAATCTGCTTTAAAATGAGTAAAACTGAGAGTGATGGTGCAGTGATCTGGGTGACTGAACCCCTGGGTTAAGACTGAGTGGTCTGAATCCTAGGGAGAATGTAAAAACAATGTTGGAACACTGAAAGTGAGTGATTATTTGTCATTGTGAATGTTGTAACAGCACAGCATAGTGCACCACAACGAAATGTGACCTCTGCACTTAATCCATCCGTGAAGGAAGAAAAATCCACACGAACATTGGGAGAGCGTGCAAACCCCACACAGAAAGGCCCTACGGTCGACCCAGGGTTCAGGCCCAGGACCTTCTTGCTGTGAGGCAGCAGTGCTAACCACTGCGCCACCCCACTTTTAAGACCATGCAGCATAATCTCTTGGTGTGTATTTCTATAAATAGTCATTTAGTCAGTGAAATAACAGGAGAGAGAGGAGAGAGAGATGCTTATTTATTTATCTTGAATTATGGTGAGGTCTATGATTCATATAATCTATGAAGTAAATATGCTAAACCCAATAAATCTTTTTAAATGAACTTTTCAATTTTGCTTTGTTTTTTGTTGCATTAAAAATAAAGAAAATTTGGGGGAGTACAAATTAAAGGAATAAATGATGTTTGTTTTGTATGACCCTTCATTTGCTAGATATGGAATGCTTCACTTGTTATAAAGTTCTTTCCTAGTGTGTTGCACTTACTTCACTGATGTTAATTACAGAGGTAATATGTCCCCTACAAGATAAAATAGGAACAATATGACATTATTTTCTACTTTTCTAATCTTTTCAAAGAACAACAAACAAACAATAAACTGTAAAATTAACATTTATTAAGTAAGAATTCTGAATGAAGTTCAATATTTTTATTCTCATTTTTATATTTTATTCTTTATTTTTTATTTTATGAACAATTGCTCATGAGACTACTTGATTATTTATAAAGAAAGCAAATCAATATCATATATATGAATGTTTCTATTTAGTGAGTGCTTGTATTATAATTAACAGGAACTAAAGGGTTGATGTAAATACTTAGAAAACCACAGTTAAAAAAAAACAGACGCTGTTCTCTAACCACACTACTACATTGCTGCAGCAAATTATACTACTCT
This sequence comes from Distichodus sexfasciatus, assembly GCA_032718565.1. Lineage (NCBI taxonomy): Eukaryota > Metazoa > Chordata > Actinopteri > Characiformes > Distichodontidae > Distichodus > Distichodus sexfasciatus. The sequence continues at coordinate 10,080 of JAVGVS010001262.1, forward strand.
TTTACTGTGGGTTTATTGTGTATGTGCATGAGAGAAGTGAATATGCATGTACAAAAGCCATTAGTCCTTATTTAAACATTTTGGATGAAATGAAGAGAAAGTTGCTGATTTATTCCTCAGAAGATGCTGCCCTCTCTAAATGGCTGACGAGGGAGAAAGAAGTGTCGTTGGTCTTCATCTGGACATGAGGCTCGAGGATGTAGAGCTAATGGACACGCGGAGCCGAGCAGGGCCAAATGCTCTTTCAGCAAAGCTCTTCCAGCACCAGCAGCAGGAGCGCTTTTTTAAGTTTGGTCTTGAACTCTTCTACACATGAACACATAGAGAATAGGATTCAGGCAGCTGTCTGGCAAGATTCTGATAAAGGCCCGGTGGTGATGATGTTTAAGGCGCCATCGCTTCCATTTCATCAGTAAAGAAACATGTAGACGTGGAACGAAGCCAGCAGAGGAAGAAAGCAAGGATCACGGCCAGGATGACTGAGGGCCTGAGTTTGTTTTTTTGTATGCTTGGAGGCGACGCCTGCCAATGGCAATGTACAGAACAGATTATGACATGAAGGAATACAAGCCCACCACAAATCTGAATACTATGGTCAAATTCTTCTTGACTTGGAAGCTGGTGGAACTGCTACAGAAGCTAGTTTCGCTGACTACACTACCACGCTGCTGAATATAAAGGGCACGCCGCCAGACAGGAACCTTGCCCATACTACACATGCCACCCTTTGCTGGAGTGGAGTCGCTTATTCTGTGCCCACACAATCACCCATGTAGACAAGCAGCGGTCCATACTGATAGCCGTTAGCAGGAAAATGCTGGCAAACATGTTGAGCACTGACACTAGCGTGAAACTTGGGTACATGAAATACCGAATGGCCAGAATGATAGTTGTTGAAAACAGACACAACAAGCCAGCAGCAGAAAAACGAAGAGGAAGCCGTCTGCTGCGCTAGGGTTGAGAAAACCAGATGGTATTGACCGTCGTCTTCATCTTTGAAACCTCACAGCATAAAAATCACCAGGCATTGCCCACTGTGCCCAGCAAAACACAGTGATGTATTCCAATAGGGTAGAAGATGTCCAGATTATCAATCCCTACTTTCATCTTTCAGATGTCATGGTTTATATTGTAGTTACATCTGTAGTGATGAAGATATTTATTTCCTTTAAATTATGATGAGTATTAACAAAATTAATAATAGTATGGCAATGTATATATTGCTAATTTGTTTTTAGATATTGATAAATCCCTTAAAATAACTTAAATGCCGAAATTATGATTTAACAAATAGCTTCTGATTACTATATTGCATTTAAACAGCAGTTTAATCAGTGGACATGACCATGAAGTGTACATTTGGGATAGTTTGGTGGATAAAAAGTGATTTCTCTCAGTTCTTGAAAGTAATTGGCTTCTTGACTTTATGGTGTCAATTCTGCCAGCAACCTACATTTTCAAATGATTAAAAATGTAATTTGTGTACACAGATCTATAAAACTACCACAAATTGTAAAATATCCAAGAGAAATTGAAGTCTTCCAGTTCTGGAAATTTTACAGTTTTCATGTGGTACACAGAATCACTCTTCTGTATTGCAACTTTGAGATGGAAGAAGAGAAGTGACCTGAAAACCTTTCGGTAATATTTCCTGATTACGATTAAGATATGTGTACATGTTTCCTCCATTCTTCGTTATGGCAACATGTTTCTGTGTTGCACACTCCTTGCATTTTATCTTGAATTTAAACTGCAAACTTCAATAAGTAGAAGATTTGCTCCATCTGCTGCTTCCAGTATTGTTTATATTTTACCCATCAGTTATTTTGCAAGGATTTGTAAAGGATCATTGCTAGCTAAATGACAGAAAAGTGCTCAACACTTACCCCATGTTGTGGTTTCTAACTGATGAAGCTCCTGCACATTCCTTCCTGCTTTTTTTCTCAAAGCAGAGGCTCAAGATACATAAATGAGTGTAATGAAAAGATTTGCAACATAAGACACAGAAAGAGAGAGCGAGTGAGAGAGAGTGAGAGTGGGTGGAGTGAATCTAGAGAGGAGGAAACCACTGGGACAAAAGAGTGGTTGATTATCATGTAGTTTTCTGGGCTAGGTTAGCACTTTTGTCAGGTAGATAAATGCATTTCTTCTCCTGCAATACTGTTTGTGATAAAATCATATATATGTATACAAAGGGCTGAGTTCTCTAAACTTTTTATACAGAAACACTCATGTTGGAGTCCTATTGATCCATGCTAACTATTGCAGTATAAATTGTGCATTTATTTCTTAATGCTTATGGTGCCCTAAGAGAATTTGGGGAGTTTTTTCTGTACCTTTGTTTATAGGCTTATTCTAGGGTGTGTGTGTGTGTGTAGAAGTTAGTCAAACATGCTTTATGTTGTTGTGTTCAGATTTGTCATAGTTTGATGTATAAATGCGACAATAATCTCTACATCAGCCCTTTCATGAAAAACTAACTTGCACCTCTAGAAATTTTTGCTTCTTTTTTAAAAAAATTGCTTCATGCAGTATAAAAGTGCTGAAACTACAGATAAACTACTGGAAATAGTAAGAACAGTGTCTCTTTTATTGGCTTGCAGAGCACAATTTCTGTGAAGAAAAATAAATCCAGGCGGAAACACTTCTTTGTTTATTTGGTATCCATCTGGATACAGAATAAAATGATTTGATATCCAAAAATGCATTTTTCTCTCTCTATATATTTTTCATATTGATTACACTCTAACATTATAGAATTAAAAAAAAATTCTGATCAATTGAAAAGGAAGAAATAGTGAAGTTTCAGGTCATTTTGAGCCAATTTGTACTTCTATTGGCCTATAAAATGAGCCGTTTTTGGCCTTTCTTGGTGAGAGCTACATTTCTCACAATCCCCACGAGCGCCTCAGAGACGTGTCACAATAACACGATGTTGCCAACAGTTTTTATAAAGATTTTGAGTGCGTTCGACATGGGCTTAGGTTTGTCTGCGGCTGACGTGACATAGCACGAGATCTTCCAGCGGCTGCAGGGGCATAGAAAAAACTGACTGGCGTCAAGTTGCCAAGTATCAGCAAATAAAAGCTTATTGTGTCTTCACCAGTCCTTAGCCTTTCTGTCTTTTCTTCAGACAGACCCAGTGCCAAAATGTACCCTCGGAATAAGCTATAGTGATTGAAACAATTTAAGTTGCCATAGCTCAAGTAATGCAATTTTTTTTGCCTTTATATAGGCCCAACCATCTACCCTGAAACACAACACCTGTTCCACTACAGAATTGCATAATCAATTGACAATCTACTCATTAAGGTTTATTTAAGGTATTCAACTGTTACAGTAGAAGATTGGATGGGAAGCCTGCACAGCAGTTTAATTTTGTGTGATTTCATGTCTTTATCTGTTAAAAAGTAGCATATGGGCATTACCCTCAATGCCAGAAGGGCTTGGCAACTGTTACACACTGCTTATTTAGTCAATAATATGTTGAGTGATGTTAACAGATGTTCTTAAATATCAAGCTAAACAGATGGCACTTAGTTAAATCAAAGTAATATTGTGAAAACATATAGGGTGATGCTAGATGTACAATTTCAGAGAGAAACCATTTTAATGTCTTTTTGTTTTAATGGATATACTTATAAGAATAGAATATTGTCACAGCCCCCTGGACTTTGGCTGGACAGTGCCCCCTCGAAGTCTGCAGAGCGGCCAGCAGATGCCGCTGTCAAGTTCTTGTCCTGCCTTCCCATTGTGTCTCATATGTTAATCATGGTTTGTTAGTACCCTCACCTGGTTCTTGTTTGTTTCAGTCCAGCCCCCTGTTTCTATTGGTTCTCCCTTCATTGCTTTATCATGCTTGTTTTCTGATTGGTTTTCCCTCATCTAATTGTTTCTGTTTCCTATATAAGTTTAGTTCTTCCCCGTTGTCTCTGCCGGTCCATCCTCACACTACCCTCCCTGTGTCGGCGTGCTATTGTGTATAACTATAAACTATTGTGTATAGTGGCCCTGTGTAAAAGATAGCGGGCAGAAAAAAGGTAAAAACCATTTGGTTCAAGGATTCAAATCTTTTATTGTCATATGTGCAAAGCACGGTGTTCAGAGTAAAATGCAATTCTTACTTGAATGCTTTCTTTACAGAATAGACGATTAGACAAATAAAGCAGTGCAATATTACAGTAACTAACGATAAATAATCAACTAACAAAACTAAAGTTTGCTATTAAAGTGAGTGTGAAGAAAAATTTTACTTATCCACTTTAAAGTCTAATTCCAAAGTGTAATCTCTTAGTTATAGGAATGTGCTGTTCCGTGGGGGTTTCGTTAAGGGTTAGACCTCATGGATAATCTTAGGTTAGTTAAGCAAGTTTCATGTTTATCTAGTCTGGCAATAGATAAGAAGTGCTCAATAGATAAGAAGGAATGTTGACCGACTAAGGCCCCTTTGTGTTACCCCCTGAGACAACGTATAAATTACTGGTTGTATGAGGGTGCAAATCGGACTCTTTCTCAGACACTCACAGAGGTGCATGAAACAGGCTCCCCTCGCGAGATTAAATTTTGTTACAACTGGAGACTCTTGATGTTTGTCCTTATTTCTGACTTCTGAGTTTAACTACAGGTGGCTAAGAGAAAAATCCACCACAGAATTTGGTGTCACGAACAGGATTCCTCGAGCAGTTGTATCCAGGACAGATGTCCACAACAAGGACTGATCATCTCGGGGAGCCAATTCTGCCCGATCCCAAACCTCCAAATAAAGAGAAATGGGACTTGACGTGGAGTCGCTGGTACCTCCGCCACTGGAATCTGCGAATCTAAAATTGAAATTCAGAGGTCAGTAATTCTTTCCTGTTAAGTAAATTTAAAATATAAAAAGGTATACTCTTGGACTGTGGAGGAGTGGCCCTTGTGTGGTTAAGGACAAGGTGATCCTAGACCAAAGTACTCTACTCAAGTACCTGGGAGTACCGCTCTTTCAAGGAAAGTTTGAGAGTTAATAAAAGTTTACCTTCCCAATCAGTGACGATCGGTTGTAATATAGTAACATGTGTTACACCCGGTGTATGATCCAGGTTGAAGGATAAGACACAATGGGAGTCTCACAGTCGAAGGGTATGCAGTATAAGGTTAATAAACATGCACCAAAGAATCTCCAGATGTCAAAATTATGGGGAACATGTTATAGATCTAAAAACTGGGGAAAAAGAAAAAAAACAAATAATAAAATAGAAAAAAAAGGAAGGAATGTTTTGTTTGGGTAAGATCCCAGCCCAGACCAAGAGAGGAGTCCGCCTCATCGGACTCCAGTTCTGGACCTTCATAATAACCCCAGATCTACGTCACCAGAATTCTAAACCAATCATATCCATAGAACCTTTATATAAGGCCTTTCATGTACAACCAGTCTCTGCAAAGTATTGTGATGCCTTTTGCTACATACCGAGCATTTCTTGTGTTTGCCTGTCTCTGTTTTGACCCATGCTTTCTGTTTTTGGATTACCTCTCTGCTTCTGGCGATTCAGATTTGTTTGCTTCGTGGACTGTGTATTTTGGTTCTGACCTCTGCCTGAATAAACTCTTGGTTTTTTGTCAATCTACCCCTGTGCCTGCGACCTGGTTCTGTCAACTCTGTGTTTGGGTTCACCTGCCCGACGTTACAGACTACTTCGCCTCTACAATGGACCCAGCGGAGCTCCAGTGGCTCCTAGCTGAACAAGCCCGAGCAATTACCGACCTAGCCCGAGCCAAATCCACCATCTGGGGCTGGAGCCGCAACCGCTAAGGCTAACGAGCTAACGCTCGCCATCCCACGCTCGTATGGAGGCAAGGCCAGCCAGTGCAAAGGTTTCCTTATGCAATGCACACTGTACATCGATCACCAGCCATCTAAATTTTGCAGTGAACGCGACAAGGTATATTTCATAATTTCTCTACTCAACGGCAAAGCACGCAAATGGGCCACAGCACTTTGGGCGTCCCAGAGCCCCGAACTCGACCTCCATGAAACGTTTGTCTCCGCGTTTCGCCAAGTCTTTGATCATCCTCCATCGGGTAAATCCGTCCACGATCAGCTCTATGATCTCCGACAAGGGTCCAGTTCAGCTGCAGATTTCACTCTTCAGTTCCGTACACTCGCAGCCGGGAGCAGGTGGAGCAACGTGACTCTCCTCACTTTCTTCCGACGCGGACTAAATCAAGAGCTGCAGACAGAACTTGCGTGTCGTGGCGATATCACCGACTTGGAACAATTCAGTACATCCAGACCACCATTGTTGTGGATCAACTTCTTCAACACCACCGCTGTCCACAACTGCCGTTGGCTCGAACATCCGTGGCCACGCCTCCTCCTCCTCCTCTCCATCTGCAACTGGAGGTGGAGCCTATGCAAATCAGACACGCCCCTCTATCAGCTTCAGAAAGACAGAGACGGAGCCATGTTAGAGCCATTTTGTGTGTATAAATGTGTGAATATTTAGATTTAATGTTTGTAGCTGTTTGCAGTAGAAAGTAGAGAAATGTTTCTGGAACCTTCCATAACTTTCCATGTACAGTGCCACGTAATAGAATTCTATCAATACATATGCATGTTAAACGTACTAGTATGTACGTAACAGAAGTAATACGTGCCTTACGTGCCATAATCTGAAGTATATATAAGATGTAAGAACGTAAAAGAGTTTAGTTTCACATTGAATATGATAGAGCTGATAGCTCAGGAGCGTTACAATTTTTTGACCGTCACGTAATGCCACGTCAAGTATCTTTGTAGTCTTAGGGTTTCATTTCTTGCTTGTAAAACTTTGAATTGTAGTAAAGAAAAGAAGACGAAAGACAACTCAAGACTCAAGACTCTTTTTTGGTACATGTTGCATACAAAGACAACTCAAGAGCTCTCAGCAAATGAGACGGCGTTGCGCTGCTCTCAGAATAAGTCAAAAAACTAGCTATTAACCAAGAAATCCGAAAACTTACCGACACATCTTGCGACGGATGCGCAAAGCTTCCCCCGAAGAGGAGGTCCGAAGAGGAAGTCGGAAGAGGATCCGAAGAATCAAGGTCCGAAGAAGTCCGAAAGTGCCAGGTCAGAAAGTTCTCTTCTTTTACATTAAACAGCTGGCTAGCTTGTCAACAAAGTAAATCCGGAGAAAAGTGAAAGTAAACATCCAAAGAGCTTCCCGTTTAGTAAGCAACTTAAGGCTTAAGAGAAACGATTCTGCACATTAAGAAACTTTTTTCACAAGCAGTGAATTAGTCGAAAGAGTGCTGTGTAACGTTAGAGGAAACATCACAGGCAGTGTGTTGAGAATCGTGTCGCAACAAAATGGAAGCAGAGACGGTGGATGCGCTTGTGGACCAGGAGAGGGCGCCAGTGACCGAAGAAGTGGCATCGGATGAGAGAAAGTTAAAGAATAGTTGCAGGGGGAATCTGTCGTATCTAAAACGGGAGAAAGGCAATCTAGAGGAATTGATGCAAGATGTACTCAATATTGACACTGTAGAGAAAGCTTTGCCAAAGTTCAAAAGATACTTAGAGTAATACACACATGCTACTGAAGAGTTGTGGAAGCTGTGGGATGAAGATGAAATAGAGGATGATCAGGAAACATTTCAGGGCAGGCAGACAGGATTAAAGTTGTTCATACAACGTGCAGAAGAATGGATCGTCCACGTAAGAAGCGGCCCTCAAAGGGAAGAAGACGCTGGGCCCTCAGATAGTATTTCTAGTGCCAGTTCCATTAAAAGTTATAAAAGTTCTAAAAGCCATTCAAGCAGAGCAGCGAGTCGTGCAAGTCGTACATCTCAAAGATCTAGTACTAGCTTGGTTAGAATGAGGCTCCAAGCAGATCATGAAGCATTGTTAGCTACAGCGGTGATTATTCAGGAGGAAGTAGAACTGGAACAGGAAGAAGCTCGGTTCAGGGCACAAGGTGAATGAGAAGAAGCTTGTATGAAGCAGGAGAAGCTCGCATGAAGGCAGAAAGGGCAGACAGGGAACAGGAGGAGGCTCGCTTGAGAGCAAGAAAGAAGCAGTTGCAGATGCAAGCCAAGATTGCCGCGTCAAATGTTAGATTAAAGGTCTATAGAGGGTGTGAGGGAAAACATGAGTTGTCAGACGACTCCTCAGAAACGTCTAGAACCAAGCCAAAACCTTTAGCTAGCATAAAGAAAGAACAAATCGATAACAGCGAGCGTTTTGAACCTAACATGTCACCCGAAATCAGTTTGAAGCCAATCCCTTAGGCAGACAATTTAGTTTTGAACCCAACAAATTCAGTTTGAAGCCAACTGTAAAGCCCTTAAGCGAACAGTCTAGTTTGCCTGTAAGAGAAATTCAACAGTCAAATTCTACTAAAGACCTGTATCACATACTGCAGTGCCAGGCAGAGATGGCTGAGCGTCAGAATAATACCACCGCGATGCTCGTTAAACAACAAAGCCTGACTCAACTACCTCGTAGAGAAATTTTCGTGTTCACAGGAGATCCCCTTAACTACAGATCTTTCATAAAAGCCTTTAAAAACGTTGTCGAAAGCAAAACTAACGATCAACAAGACCTGTTGTACTACTTAAAACATTATACAAGAGGGAAGCCTCAAGAACTTGTTAGTAACATGCCCCTAAACCAGGCATGTGAACAAGCTAGAAAACTGCTTGAATGTCAATATGGCGATAGACGTAAAATTAGTAGTGCCTACATCGAAAAGGCAAAAGAGTGGCCAAAGATAAAATCAGAGGATAAAGTAGGATTACATGCCTTTGTCTTGTTCCTGACTGGATGTCATAATGCGGTGGATGATGTGAACTACGCCACAGAACTGAACACCACAACCTTCATGCAGTGCATCATGTCCAAACTTCCATATGACATGAGAAAGATGTGGAGATGTCTGCTCAGCGTATTCAAGATGAAAAAACGAAGACAAGTAACGTTCTCTGACATGGTGGACTTTATCTGTCAACAAGCTAAAGCACTTAATGACCCATTGTTTGGTAATATTCAAGACTCTATCCCAGGTAGACAAGAAAGCGCAAAGAAAATTGGCTTCAGAAAAGGTGAACCCAAAAGAAGTAGCTTTGCAGTGAACACGTCCGATACAGAAAAATGTGTCATAAAGGGTCAATTAGATAAGAAACCCATAGTTACAGCCGATAAGCCAGTTACTGCTTTTCAAAGCCCCTGTTTGTATTGCAAAAAAAATCATGCCTTAAACATGTGTCGCAAAATTAAGGAACTGTCTTGGAAGGAAAGAATTGAATTTCTGAAAACATGTGGGCTCTGTTTTGGGTGCCTCGCTAACGGACATCTTGCCAAGGACTGTGTTAACAAAGCCACGTGCAAAGACTGTTTACTTAAACATCCTGATATCCTTCACACAGAACAGGCAGCAAAGACAGAAAATACCAAGGACAATGCCACCTCCATAGGCGACAACGCACAGAGCAAGTCTGTAATAACAAATGCATTCTTAGCGGCAGGGCCTGAAGGGGAAGAGCATAATGGGGCCGGGAAGTTATACTTCCCATAGTACCTGTCAAAGTAAAACATAAGAATGAGATGAAAGAAGTTGAAACCTATGCCTTCTTAGATACAGGGAGCACTGCGACTTTCTGTAGTGAAGATTTAGCCAAAAGGTTGGGCATCCGGGGCAAAAAGAAAGAGTTTGTTCTTCGCACCATGACACAAGAGCAGAAAGTGGGTTGTTACACTATAAGGGGCTTGATGGTGTGTGGTTTAGATGAGCAAGAGTACATTAGCTTGCCAGATGTGTGTACACAACCAGACATACCTGCAACAAAGGCTAACATACCACAGAAAAAGGACTTGGATAAATGGCCTTATCTGAATCAGGTACCAGTTCCAGAAACAGTACTAGAGTTAGACATTGGCCTTCTCTTCGGTTCTAACGTCTGCCAAGCCATGGAACCCTGGGAAGTGATTAATAGTCAGAACGATGGGCCATATGCTGTGAAAACTCCATTGGGTTGGGTAGTCTATGGGCCAGTTAGCAGATACAAAGATCAGGAACCAACTAATCCTAATGCACTAAACGTTGGAGAGCAGAAGATGGCAGACCTACCAGAAAACCGGCTGCATCCCAACGAACCTCCCTTCACAAGCACAGGCATGGACTACTTTGGTCCCTTAGAGGTGAAAATAGGACGCGCCAAAGTAAAATGTTAGGGAGTGCTCTTCACATGCCTAACAACCAGAGCAGTCCACCTAGACATCGCCGATTCTCTCGACACAGACTCTTGTATTAACGCGTTACGCCGCTTCCAAAGTGGAAGGGGATCATCAGTTCAGACCATCCACTCCGACAATGGTACAAACCTGGTCGGCGCAGAGAAGGAGCTACGGAAGATGATAAAGAGCTGGAACCAATCCAGTATCAATGAAGACATGCTCCAGAAAGGAGTTCAGTGGATCTTCAACCCACCTGGTGCGTCTCATCATGATGGAGCGTGGGAGCATCAAATCAGAACAGTAAAGAAGGTGATGAGCTCCGTCATGCGGCAACAAGTGGTGAATGATGATGGACTACGAACTCTTTTGAGTGAAGTCGAGAAGATCATCAACAGGAGACCCCTAACTATAAGCTCAGATGACCCCAACGACCTTAAACCACTGACACCGAATCATATACTTGAGCAAAACAAAAAGCCTATCCTGCTGCCTGGCTTGTTTAAAGAAGACGATATCTACGCCAAATGACGCTGGAAGCAAGTCCAGTACATGACAGACTTGTTCTGGAAAAGATGGACCCGAGAGTATCTACCACTTCTGCAAGAATGGCAAAAATACTAATGCTAGCAGAGCACCGCTACCGCTGCTAGCAAATGTAGCAGATCCCCGAAGGAGAACTGATTCAAACGGGAGCTCCGGGCAATGGATCAGGCAGGGAGCAAAACCGAAGAGGAGCCGTATAGGACTGTTAACCAGGGGTACCAGTAATTTGGATTTTGCCACAGATGAAAGCGCAAGCAAAGTTAATGCTAAGAACACAGCCCATGATGCTAACAGGGGCTACGCTAATTGAGGCCCACCTCTACACCTGTCAAATAGATTTACTCCGCTTATGTCACTTGACATCGACGGCAAGGAAATCAGACCAGATCAGCTCGATGTGCGTGTATAGAGAGGAGCAACTACTGGCACGAGAGCCACGGAATGGCCGAATAGAATTCAGAGGAGGCCGAGTGAACGGCGGCACTCGGCTGAGGAATGCACCGAGCTAGACACGCTCCTAGTGGGGGACTCAACCATCAGACACGTGAGTGCCAAGGCTATGCTAACATGATGCTATCCCAATGCTACTGCTGCTGATGTTGCTACAAACATTCAGCGAATTATGTCAGACCACCAAACTGTTAGTCGGAACATTGTTCATGCTGGCAAGAATGACATAAATAAAGAGCAGTCCGATTTTAATGGACTTTTTAATACGTTGTGCAATCTGCCGGCAACACAGGTGTTTATAAGTGGCCCGGCAACCGATGTAGCAGGTTCTCACGCTCTCTCAGCCTCAACACATGGCTGCACAGAATGTGCACTCTAAGAGGTCTGAACTTTATTGACAACTTTTACTTATTTTGGGGTCGGAGAGAGCTCTTTGAATCAAGTGGCCGCTATCCCAGCAGATCTGGAGTGAAAATACTTAAGGACAATTTTCTTTTCTCGCTCTGCCATTCTTCCAAACCATACCACTCAAGTACCAGCAACTGCACTAAGGACCCAGCTCTGGCTCACCAAGCTGAGACAGAGTGTGCTAAAATGGACCATGCTGATATGGCAGATACTGTAGCTGACCTTCCGCCCTCTGACGCCTGTAGCATCAACAAGAATGCCAGTGATAACCAAGAGCCACAACTACCGCAGCCTGTCGCATGTCCTTTAGATATGCCATATTTGTTGAGCTCAGCCTGACCTCTCAAATGATGTCACAACTTGAAAATCTATCCAGATTGGAGCAAGAGGATGCTGAGGGCTCACTAGCCCAAAGCTGCATGGGTATCAAGTTACACTCCACCCCTAAATCTAAGCTCCAGTGTCAGCCGGCTGTTATGACGCATGAGGAAGTTGGCAGTAATCTACTGAGGGAGCTTTCCCCTCATGAGGAGAGCCTTGATCTGCCCCAATCGACAACAGCCCCGCAACTTCATTCCACCCTCCCTGCTCCTCTGTATCCAGCACTACCAGGAAAAAATGAGGATCTGCTCCCTACAGGGATGATGCTCCCACAATCTACAGCAAGCAGTCCCCAGGCTGTATGTAAAAAACGGCGTGCACCGCTGCCACCTACCCAGGACCACAATCCTTGTCCGCCACGGCCCTGTCCTCCTGCAGGCAGAGCTCTCCGTCCACTCCCACAGCACCAGCAGCTTCAGAGCCCAGCAAACAATAACAATAATAATTGATGTTCTCAAGGTCCCTGCAATAGTAGTGTTATTGCACAAGACTGCTCTCAGGACTCGCTGGGTTTTAATTAGTGATAGGAGGAGCAGAGTATGCTCAACTTTCAGGGTTAATCATTCAAACTTTTCAGTCTGAAGGCGTATCAGCTCCCTTCTGCACTCTACAATTGGGTGTCCTGAATGTCCGGTCACTAAATAACAAGTCACTTTTAGTTAATGATCTTATTACTACACACAAAACTGATTTTATGCTTTTAACTGAAACTTGGTTAGAGGACAGCTGCAGTGCATTGGTTCTTAATGAATCAGCTCCCCCAAACTTTTGCTCTTTTAATGTATGTCGTACGGGCAGGAAAGGCAGGGATGTAAGCGTGTTGTATAGAGATAAGTTTTTGTGTAAGCAACTGCAGCTGGGTGCATTTAATTCATTTGAATACCTTTCTATTGTCATAAAATGCTTACCAAGAATTTTGCTAGTTACTATCTATAGGCCGCCAAAGTACTGTCCTAATTTTATTGATGAATTCTCTGAATTGTTGTCAATGATTACCACCGATTTCAGCTCCTTTATTATAGCAGGCGATTTTAACATCCACACTGACAATCCCAATAATAAGACAGCTTAAGACATAATTGCCATTTTTGACACATTCGAAGTCTCACAGCATGTGACTGCCCCCACCCACGTACAAGGTCATACGCTGGACCTGGTTATCAGCAAAGGTCTATATATCACTGCTTTGAATGTTCTAGATGTGGCGCTGTCAGATCATTACTGTGTGTTCTTTGATGCCTTGGTTCCTCCTATTAACAGTGTTGTGCAAGTTACTTGCAAAGTGTAATACACTATACATTACTTGTTACTGGTATTCAAATGTAATCCGCTACCTTACAATATTACTGTCTCAGAATTGTAATCGTTACATGACTTCTGTAACTTTTCGGTTACTTTCACCAAAATATCTGTGAAAATATAACTTGACATTCTAATATGAGCAGAAATATTGCAGATCATTACATGCCCAGTAAAAGGTAATGTTTTGTAGCATAAAGATTATGTGCTAACCAGCTTACAAACAATATGATTAATATAACTGGCAAAGTAAGGGCTTGAGAGACAATTCTAGAAACATTAACAGCCAAAATGGAAAATGACTAGAATTTGTTTTGTTTTTTTGTTGACTAGAATTTGAATAACATCATAATAGAGGTGGAATAAATATTAAGTCTAGGCTTGTTGATCATTAAACAAAACACGACTATATCCCACATTAATGCTTACTATAATGACAAGAAAAGATGCATTTTTCTTACAATTGCCATTCCTTTATTCTCTTTGAATTCAAGAGATTCACAGCATAAGTCACGCATAATGCTCGAGGTGTTTATTCAAAATTGCTAGTGCTATTTCTCGACGTCGATAGTTCTTTAGGGTTTGGGCAAAGATTGCTCTTGACTAAAACATTCTTTTTGTCTTTATCCCTGAAGAACTCAAAGTAATGCGCAAACATCCACTTCGCAAAAGTACTGTCTTCTGCCATCTCACCGGAGAAGCAAGCCTTATTTGATGCACTGTGCGAGGGGCTCAACTAACTTTTGGTTAAAATTTTTGGTTGAAAGGGCTTTGTAATGCACGCGTTACTGAACATGTATCGAGTAAAATATTATTGAAAATTGATAAGTAGTGCCTTACATTACTACGTTACAGCAAAAAGTAATCCGTTACTGTAACTCGTTATTTTTGTAATGCGTTACTCCCAACACTGCCTATTAACCAAACAGGGTCCCAGACTGTCAAGAAACAGTACATTAATGAGAATACCTGTTCTGTCTTTATGGAGGCCATTTCCAGGACTCCAAGTGTATTGGCAGCAAGTGTTGATGAATGTCTTAATATTTTCAACTCTAAAATGCTCAGAGTCACTGATGCTGCAGCACTCCTTAGAGTCAAAACAATTACTGGTAAGCAGAAGGCACCTTGCAGAAATGCCTCAGCGGTAACAAATCAGAAGAGAGAATGCAGGAAAGCTGAGCGCCGTTGGAGGAAAACTAAGCTTCAGGTTGATTATGACATCTTCAAAGAGAGTCTTCACCGTTATAACATTGAATTAGGCACAGCAAGAAAAGCATATTTCTCTAATATTATCAACAGGGACATTAGAAACACTAGATCCCTTTTTGCCACAGTGGAGAGGTTAACGAATCCTCAGTCGCAGTTACCTTCAGATTTTCATACGGTTAAGAAATGTAATGAATCTGCTTGCTTTTTCAACCAAAAAATTGAAAATATCAGACAAAATCTCAGTGACACCTGCTTAGGAAGTTGTTTTGATTCTGGGCCTACACTCAGAAAAAACTTGCCTGTCATTTCAAATTTTCACCTTATGGCTACTAAAGCTCTTGATGAAATAGTGCAACATCTCAGACCCTCAGCATGCTCCCTGGACATTCTCCCTACAAGCTTCTTAAAACAGGTCTTCCCTAGCTTAGCACAGGACCTACTGCACATTGTGAATAACTCTCTACACTCAAGTGTGTTTCCAGATATGCTAAAGACTGCAGTCATTAAACCCCTCCTGAAAAAACGAAACATGGACCCCTCTGCTCTTACCAGTTATAGGCCCATCTCTAACCTTCCCTTCATAAGCAAGGTTATAGAGAAGGTAGTTCTTAATCAAATCAATAACTACTTGGACACAAATGGCATTTTTGATGATTTTCAGTCAGGCTTTCATCAGCATTACAGCACAGAAACTGCTCTTGTAAAGGTGCTGAATGACATCCGCCTGAATACAGACGCGGGTAAAATAACCGTACTGTTGCTGTTAGACCTGAGTGCAGCTTTTGACACTGTTGACCATAGCATACTCTTAGACAGGCTAGAAAATTGGGTTGGGCTCTCAGGAACAGTGCTGAGCTGGTTTAGATCATACCTAGAAGACAGGAGTTATTTTGTTTCCATCAGCACTTGTAAATCAGAGAAAACCTCCATGCCATATGGAGTCCCACAAGGATCCATTCTTGGACCAGTTCTGTTTAATCTGTATATGCTCCCTCTGGGTCAAATTCTTAGAGAGAATAATAGCTATGCAGATGATACTCAGATATATCTAGCTGTCACCCCTGGTGACGTTGTTTCCATTGATTCATTATGTCTCTGTCTCAATAGAGTACAAAACTGGATGCATCTAAATTTTCTCCAGTTAAATAAGGACAAAACAGAAATAATCTTGTTTGGAAACAAAGAGGGAAGATCAAATCTAAGCACCTACTAAAATCAGCATTCTGGCATCTTAAAAATATAGCTAAAGTCAGAGATCTTGTGTCCCATCAAGACCTTGAAAAACGTATACATGCCTTTATCTCCTGCAGGGTTGATTACTGTAATGCTCTTCTCACCGGGATTCCTAAAAAGTCCATTAGACAGCTCCAGCTCATTCAAAATGCAGCTGCCAGAGTTCTAACCAGAACTAAGAAAAGAGATCACATCACGCCAATTCTCAGGTCCCTGCATTGGCTTCCAGTTCAGTACAGAATTGATTTCAAAGTACTACTAATTCTGTACAAGTCACTAAACGGGTTGGGCCCTAATTACATCTCTGATATGTTTGATGTTTACACTCCTGGTAGGTCCCTAAGATCTGCAGGTTCAGGCCGGCTGGTGGTGAAAAGAATTGAAACTAAACACGGTGAAATGGCATTTTGCCACTATGCTGCCTAATGCCGGAACCAACTGCCCATTAATGTCAGATCTGCCCCAACTACGACAATTTTTAAACGGATGCTAAAGACTGCACTTTTCTCTGCTGCTTTTCCCACACTCGAGTGCTGAGCTGTTGA
>JAVGVS010001263.1:0-7500 GCA_032718565.1 Distichodus sexfasciatus
AAAATATAGAACCCATGTTTCATTTTTAAAATGTGTATCAGTCTAAAGAATCCCATATTGGTCAGTCTAGAAATCAAAACTTTTTAAAAGATCTAATTAAGATTTTAAATTCTACGCACTCACACAGAAAGAAACATTGCTAAGAAAACTTGCTTCTTTGTTAGTAAACTGCAAAATTTGTAACAGCTGTATGGCTTGACTGTGCTTGATTTAAAATGAAAGCTTGAGCGACTAACTACAGTGTTATTACACAGCTAATACAGATTTATTACATACGTATTACAGCATTATTATATTGCTATTACTTTTTTAAACCAATTTGACTGATATACTTCTAAAAGCTCCCGCACCTGTCCTCTCTGGTGTGTTGCCATCCATCAGGGCGGAGGGACGTCCAGTCTTCATTTCATCTCCATCCCTCTCTCGCTCCTTCCTCCTCTCTCTCTCTCTCTCCCGACCCCCCTGTCCCCTCAGCTTGTGTTTCTGGTTGTCTAGGGCTTTAATTTTGCGAGCGTGCTTGTGGCCTTTGTAATGAGCTTCTGCCTGGTTCTGCTCACAAACACACACACACACACAGAGGGAGGAAGTTTTTGACTTAGAAGAGGTGCATGTTTTTATATATACACATAAGGAACATTGTCATAAGTATGTAACAAAGTTAAATTAATTATGTATTTATTACACACTAATTACATACATGAGCTTTACTGTACATTAATAATATGCATTGTTATTGTATTTTCAGCAAATGAACTTGCATTTAATTCCATGTATGACTTGCTGATATGCTCCCGAATACAATTAATATATTTTAAGATATTGTGCATTAAAGGTATTTGCTCATTAGGAATGCTTTACGGAACTTTAATGTAAATTTACACTAGGGGTGTTGAAATTAATCAGATAATCAATGCATTGCAATGCAGACGTGCACGTTTATGCATCGATGTAGTGGCAGACAATAATTGATTATATTGGGGGTTTTCAATTGGTGGTCCTCTGCACCCTGGTTGTCCATGCCAGCATTGCAGGTGGTCTGTGACATGCAATACAGTTTCACTACTGAAATCACGTTGTAAAAATTATTTCATTTTATTCATTTTTCATAACATTTTTGTATCTTTATGAATAATGAATCTGATGGACAGTTGCACTACTGCTTAGTCTGAGTGGTGGTCCCTGGGATAGAAGCAATTGAAAATCCCTGGATTACAACATAATGACATTGTTTCTGGCTGCGGCATAAACCGAGTTAAAAAGAACATCCTGGTAGTAACTATGACTGCCCGATCTGCGTGCAATGCGAAGTAATGTAGTAAAATTCACGGGATGCATCGTGATGCATCAAGGTACCGTATCTAAACTAATTATAGACCTGATACTTGTGATCGAATCGAATCACGAGACCACTGAACATTCACACCTCATTTACACCAAGTATGACAATGCATTGTGAAGGTGCATAACTGCCATGCCATATCATATTCAATAATGCATTGTATATTAAAGTTGTTATAAGCATTTATAAATCACAAATAATTATACATTGAAGACCCTTTAAGTATCTATAACAGATTTTAAATGAAACTCATAAAAGATTTAATATACACTAATAATGTGCATTATTATTAGGGATTAGAGATGGCACTGATCCGATATGTGGATCGGTATCGGTCCAGTAACGACTCAAACGGCTGGATCGGGTATCGGTGGCATTGGGCCATTCTGTAGAGTCGATCTGTAAATGTGTGCACGCTCAATTCATTATGCATGGGAAGTGGCACTGCGGTAAAGTAGAGCTGAAACGATTGTTCCAATAACTCAAATAATTCTATTACAAAAAATGGTCGAGGCAATTTTTCTAGAATTGAAACATCTTTTAATTCATTTCACTCGCTAGAGCAGCTCCGCTTGTATTTCACATGGAGGCTTAATAGTGACACAGAACGTTTTCAGTGGTGTGATCAAGACAAGACCTAATCCCTCTGCATGTGAAAGTATTTGTGAGATGTTCCGTGCACTAAAACAGAAGTAAATGCATAAAAACGCATAAATGACATTTATCGCGATGTAAACACGCGAGCATATTTTAGCTGATAAATAACCACAACAACCAGCGTTCTACTCACAATTCTGCTGTTTATTTAGATTTTTCAATCTTTTTTTCCGGAACGCGCGCCCAACGCTTCATTGTGACGCGGCCCCCGAAGCCGAAGAAAAAAAGGATTGTGGGAAATGTAGTTCTCTGCAAAAGCAGCTCATTTATTGGCCAAATTGGTTCAAAATGACAAACTTCAGTATTTCATTTTCAATTGATAATTTTTTTTTCAATTTTACAATGTTATAGTGTAATCAATTAGAAAGACATACATGTATATACTGTACATATGTGTGTGTGTGTAATTATAACATTATTTTAGTTAGTAAAACAGTATTTAAATCAAGCATTTTCTTAAGCATAACAATAATCTCAGTCATGTTTTAAGGCAATATTTTACATTTAAAAAAAGACTCAGAGACTGTATCGGATTTATATTTTTCAGATATCTAAATGTACAATATTGGCATTATATCGAACATTAAAAAAGTGGTATCGTGACATCTCTATTAGGGATGCACCGAAATGAAATTTTTGGCCAAAACCGAAAATAAGGAAACACCTGGCCGAAAACTGAAAATCGGAAAACCGAAATACATTATTATGCAAGTTTTGTCACGAGGTGTGTTGTCGGTGTGTGTTGTATATACATCCTGAATAGCACAGGCCTATAACTTACTGTTAAAATATAGTAAAATTAAATATTTTCTCTCATAAAACACAAAGTGCTTTAAAGTCAACAAATGTGAACAGTTATTAATAAATTATTTTATATTATTATTTGTTTTAGCTTTGTGTAGTATAAAAGTAGATGTAACTGTAGATAGTAAGTAATAGTAAGAACAGTGTCTCTTTTATTGACTTACAGAGTTTTTATTATACAGAGACATTCTACTGCTACTGTATATCTACATTTCCCACAATTCCCCGGCGTGCGATACGGGTTGCGTCACAATCACTGCGCGCCCAAAATAATCACTAGAAATGATCTATAACAGGCGGTATTGTGAGATGCTGGTTGTTTTTGGATTTTTTTCAGCTAAAATATGGGTTTTGTCTGTAATAAAGGGGAAGATCTGACTGAAGCGAGCACTCAAACTCACTTGCATGTGTGTTTACACAGCTGACCGGCGAGCTGCATAATAAACATCCTAATAAGACTATCAAAGTGGGCTATCCAAAATTTCTATACCTTGCCTACTGATAACACTTCATAGACAGTGAGTTCCATCACAGTTACAGTCCAATGGATGGTAATCCGTTGTAGCAACCGAGAACTCTGCCTGTATTTTAGACACATTTTCTGCACATTAAGTGTATATTATTTATATTCAGAAGTATATTTACTTTACTTTGACAACATTTACTTTAACTTTAGAAATCAGACGTGGATTTGTGTTTTGTGCTGTATGTACACTACAACACTTTAAGGATCTTTAATGTATAATTTATTGTGGCTTATAAATACCTTAATTATGCTTTATAAATGCTCTATGACTAATTATAATACCTTTATTACAAGGTCATAAGTGTGTCATAAATGTATAATGATTAGATAATAACGGAATAACAGTAATTATACCAGTAATACCAGTAATACCATTATACCAGTAATTATATTTATTACATATTTATGACAATGTTCCTGACATACCTTATGAATGCTCTATGAAGGTGCACTTAATGTAAATCTTTTTTTAATAATCTTTCTAATATATCTTAATTTATACATCTAAGTGTTTACCATTATATGCTATCAAAATACTGGTGAGAGAGAGAGGGAAGAGAAGAGAAGAGAAGAGAAGAGAAGAGAAGAGAAGAGAAGAGAAGAGAGAGGGAGTAATGTAGATATGTAAGAAAGGACGAAAGAGAAATAGAGTGTTTTTATGAGTGTGTGTATATGAAAGAGGACGGGAAATGGTGAGTGAATAAGACATAGAGTGAAAGAAAGAAAGAAAAAAGTTTATGTTTGTTAAAGTAAGGAAAAAGAGAGAGAGTTGTGTGTATGGGAGAAAGAGATAAAGAGGCAGTGTGTGTGTGTGTGTGTGTGTGTGTCTACTACCAGTCACGTACACTCACACTTGATAAAAACACACTCACGGAATGCATGTGTGTAGAGTGTATGTAAATGTGGACTAGCTGCTGCTGCTGCTCCACACGGTGTGTACGGTCTGAATGACAAAGTCGACCTGACACCAGTCACTCTGCTCACACACAGTCCGTCACACACTCCAGCCTCCAGCTCTTCTTTTCCTCCCCAACCCACACACACACAGACACACACATCTCTTCTCAAACACTTACTCATGAAGATCTATGGCCGGATCAGTGTGATGTGTGTGTTTGTGTTGAGAGGCAACGGGAATGGAGGCTTTGCAAAATGGAGAGAAAGAAGGACAGTGTGTGTGCATGTCTGTGTGTGGGGGAGAGAAAGATAGAGCAGAAAGAACGAATAAAAGTTCTATATCTCTCCTCAAACACTTACTTACAAGGCTCTGTGGACGGATCAGTGTTCAGTGTGTGTGTGTGAGTATGTGTGTGTAGAATAAAACTTGACTGATTGGGACTGCTGTGCTAAAAGACCCATTAAATAAACAGTGCATCCCCTGCTGAGCCTCTGAAACACAAACACACACACACATACACACACACACACACACACAAAGATGATGCTTGTATTCACTAAAACCCAAATAACATGCAATGCGGATTACAGGATGTGTGTGTGCCTTCACTTCTGGTTATATACACATTCCTTCCAACACATTCCACTTGGATGGGCAACCCCTGAGTACACAGAGGTCATGCGGAGGATAGCCACACAACACACACACACACACACACACACACACTGCTTGTCACATCATATCAGCCCCCCGCAGCGCTTGGACCCCCGGCATTGCTGCATGATAGTGATGGGAGGCGAGGTTTCTATGCTTGCGGCCATTGTGATACTCAAAATGCCAACACACACACACACACACACTAACCAAAGTTAACCACTCACTCACACACACATTCATCTTGCTTTAAAATAAATCACACTGCAGTGTCCGGTGACATCAGCTAATTAGCAACAGGTTAATAACGTCTGCTTCCTCCCTATTGGTCAGAAGTCCAGTCCATCCCACCGTCCCAGCCAATCAGAGTAGAGAACCTCTGTATTAATGAGATCTGGGGGGCCAGGGTTAATGCCTGTGGTCTTGGGTCCAAGCCTTGTTATTTCAGTGTGGTGAGGGGAAAAAATGGACATGGTAAAGCTCACACGCTGCACTGGGTAGGAGCAGAGATGAGCATGAGCACAGAAGCAGAGAGGAGCTTTAATTACACGGCAACAGGGCACCACGGCAACGCAGCATCAGCATCAGTCCTTTAGAGAACTGAAATGGACATGAACTTTTCATGCAGTGTGGACAAATAAAAGACCAAGTCTAGAGTAAAACACACATCCTATCTATCTATCTATCTATCTATCTATCTATCTATCTATCTATCTATCTATCTATCTCACCATATCTATCACACCATATCTATCTATCTATCTATCTATCTATCTATCTATCTATCTATCTATCTATCTATCTATCTATCACTTCATGTCTATCTATCTATCTATCTATCTATCTATCTATCTATCTATCTATCTATCTATCCTTTGTCTCATTGGTCCAGCCCTGTTTGTGTATGAGTATTTTGCTCAGTCTTTTCCCATTGTTTTCTGTTGGTCCACTCACATTACCCCCCTCCTGATGTCGTGTGTTGCTCCTCTGTTGTACATGTAAGCCCTTATCCGTTTGTAGCCCTTGCAGCCAGTTTCTTGCTTGCCTGTGTTTAGTGTCTGTTTGATCGTTTGGTTTTGCTGTGGCCCTGCCGGTTTTTTTTTTGTTCTTTTTGTGTTTATTATTTGGTGAATAAATGTCCTGCACTGCGGATTCCTCGGGCCATGTCATGCCGACACTTTCACGCGGACAGATGGACCAACTGCATTTCAAGAGGTCACGCAGGCCTCAATCGAAGGATACCTCGCCTACAAGACGAGGAAGGCCGCTGAATCTGGACCACGAGGGAAGAGGAGGAAGCTTAAGAAGAAGGGCTCAACTTATGAGACCCTCAATCCGGGGGTCTCATCCTCGGCGATCCTC
The DNA here is from genome assembly GCA_032718565.1 of Distichodus sexfasciatus. Classification (NCBI taxonomy): domain Eukaryota; kingdom Metazoa; phylum Chordata; class Actinopteri; order Characiformes; family Distichodontidae; genus Distichodus; species Distichodus sexfasciatus. The sequence goes on from JAVGVS010001263.1 coordinate 6,241, forward strand.
TGCTCCTTCCTCCTCAGACCCTCCTGGTGGGCTTTCTCCCTCTCCGGACGCCCCCTGACTCCTGCCCACTTGACCTCCTGGCTCTGCCCTGACCTGCCCACTTGACTCCTGGCCTCGCCTGACTCCGCCTCTACCTGACTCCTGGTTCGCCCCTGGGACTCCGCCCCACTTGACTCTTGGTCTGCCCTGGCTCCACCCACTTGACTTCTGGTTCTCTGGCTCTGGCTTCACCACTTGACTCCTGGCTCGCCCCTGACTCCGGCCAAGACTTTGCTCCCCTGACCTTGCACTCAGTGTTTCTCCCTTGGTGCCGCCATCGGCTCCATTTTCACTGACCCAATCCCATTTTTCACGCCTGGCCACCCAATGTTTCACACCTCCTAACCTATACACCGCCTCACTGACCCAGATTCCTTCACCTGTCCCGGCTACCTTGTCTGACCTGGCTTCTCAGGCCCAGGTTGCCCTGCCACCGCCTCTGTCCCAGACCCCACTTACCCTCCCTGATCCAAACCTGGCTCCTTCCTGACACCCGTCCTCGACAGTCCCCACGGAGTCTGGACCAGCAGCCCAAGCCCGCTGCCGAGGAGGCTCCCGCAGCCCGAAAGCCCGCCAGCGCTGAGGCCTTGCAGCCCGGCGCCCGAGCTCGCTGCCGGAAGAGGCGCCACGCCAACCACGCTGCCGGCGAGGCGCCACGCCAGCCACGCTAAGCCGGCAGGGCGCCACAGCCACGCTTGCCGGAGGTGCTCACGCCGAGCTGTTGCTGGAAGGCGCTCACGCCGAGCCATGCTGGTGAGGAACCGCCACGCCGAAATATGTTGCTGAAGAGGCGCTACGCCGGTGCCATGTTGTTGAAGAGGGCGCCACGCCGAGCCATGCTGCCAGCGAAGCCACGAGCCATGCTGGAGGGAAACCTTCGCCACGCCAGCTCTGTTAAGCCGGTGAGGGCGCCACGCCGAGCCACGCTGTCGCAGGAGGCGCCACGCCGAAACACGCGTCGGGCGAGGCGCCACGCCGAAACACGTTGCCGAGGAGGGCACTTCACGCCGGTGCCACGCTGCCGAAGAGGCGTTTCACGCCGAGCCCTGCGTCAAGAGGCGCTTTCACGCCGGAGCTCCCTGCGGGCCGAGGAGGCGCCACGCCGGAAGCATTACGCGGCGAGGAGGCGCCCTCCGGAGCCCGCTCTGCCGAGGAGGCGCTTCTCCGGCCTGCTTGCCCATGAGGCGCTTCCTCCGAGCCCGCCTTGCCGATGGGGCGCTA
>JAVGVS010001263.1:12500-26321 GCA_032718565.1 Distichodus sexfasciatus
ACAGGGTGGCACGCGTGGCAGCGGAGGGGTCGTTACTCGCCCGAGGAGCTCAGGTTACGTAAGGTTTAGCCTCACGTTTATGCAAAATCCAGAGAGAATAAATCCCACTGAATTAAAAAAGATATATTCTTAAAAGTTGTAAAATATATGCTGCAAACAAATTGTTAGTGCAGTCGTGTAAAGTATTGGTTAAGGAGTTGTAATGGTTAAGGAGTTGGCCCCGTGATCGGAAGATCGCTGGTTCGAATCCCAGATCAGTTAAGGTATCACTGAGCAATGTACCATCCCTAAGCACTGCTCCCCGAGTACTGCCCATGTTAGCTGTCCACTGCTCCTTCACGGATGGGTCCAGTGCAGAGTTCTGTACTATTCACAATGACAAATAAGCACACACACTCTGCATCAGTTGGCTATTATTGACTGGCTTTAAGCGACAGCCTGGCGCTGCCAGAATTGGTTCAGTTGTCCATAGTACGGCAGTTAGCATCAGTGCCGGGATGAAATTGCAGTAATGCAGTTTGCTGTAATGCAATGTGGCACTGACTAATACACTTTCAGCAATATTACACTCATTACATATTTCAGTAACACATATCACCACACACTTTTAACCCAAAATTGCTGATTTGTTTTTATTTAAAAAATCAATACTGCGAGACCTTTGGCACAAAAGAGAATTTTAGGCGCGTCAAAGAGCGATTTCCTAACAGACTGCATGCCTACAGTCATTATGCTACACCACATCGCCCTCCACTGGATGTATAATGAACTGCAGTAAACAACATTTTAGAATGCCAAGTCTTACTTCTGCAGTTATCTTGGTGAAAGTAACTCAAACGTAAAGCAGGAGTCATGTAACACGTTTCAGACAGTAATAGAGAGTAATATTGTGTAATGTAAACAAAGAAATTTTGTAATAACAGCAATGGTGATGTATAACATTTTGGAAGTAACCTGCCTAACAGTGGTTAGTGTGTTGAGTATGCAAACTTAGAAAGAGCACACAGCCGACCCAGCGATCAGGCCCAGGACCTTCTTGCTGTGAGGCTTAATTCCCTCGACTTTGCAGGTAGCACAATTTGTGTGTTTATGGTTTTCAGAAATACAGTAAATATACCGTACACTTTGTTAAAAGTATATTCTGTGTGAACTTTCAACTCTCATGTTTCCTCTCTGTTTGCACTTTTTATGGCGCTTAAAGGACAACTTTCCTTTTTAAAAATTATTAGGATTAAAATAGTATTTTTCTTTTTATGTTATCAGATATTGCTCAATGACAGAAACAGTCAAAGGAAAGGTAGAGGAAGCTGAAAAATGAAATGTAAAACTATATTCTAAACTGCATTTTCAGAAAAATGCTTTTTTCTTCATTTTCTTCATTCAAGAACTGCTTCTAAAATGTTTGCAGTAGGCAACACATCACTACAATGCAAATATGAGAGTATTAGTGATTATTAGTCATTGTGAACACAGCACAGCACACAGTGCACCACAACGAAATGTGACCTCTGCATTTGACCCACCCGTGAAGGAGCAGTGGGCAGCCTATGTGGGCAGCACCTGGGGAGTAGTGCTTGAAGACAGTACCTTGTTCATGAGCATGAGCAAAATACATTTACAATAACATTTTACAGCACTACGAACATTCTTACACATCAGACAGAGAAAGAGATAGAAAGGGAGAAGGAAAAAGAGGTTTGCTCACAGAGTGGGGGGTAGAGAATGAGTTTGGAAGAACACAGAGAGAGAGGGAGATAGAGAGAGAGGGAGAGGGAGGAACTACAAGAGAGAGAGGGGTTTGTGAAAGAGAGAGAATTGATGAGAGAGAAAGACAGTGAGAGACATTAAAAGGGAGAGAAAGAGAGAGTGAGAGAGACAGAGAGAAAGAGAAAATTCTAAAAAGAGAGACTCCATTAAAGAAGGTTAGGAAACACAGGTGATAAGAGCAAGAGGAATAAGAGAGACAGAGAGAGAGAGAGACACGAAGAAAGAGTGAGAACGATGGAGAGCGAGGCAGAAAGAGAGAGACAGGTAGGACTGATCACAGAGAGAGAGAGAGGGGGAGAGAGGGAGAGAATGAGAGGGTGAGAAGAAACTATATGTATAGAGAAAGACAGAAAGACCGACAGGTAGGACTGATCAGAGAAACAGAGAGAGGGAGAGAGTGTGCTGCTGACCGTGTGGAAGTTGGGGAAGAGGCTGAGGGGCGAGGCGGTGTTGATCTGCAGGGGCACCAGGTGCTTCAACTCCATGTGGGGCTGCGGGGGCCGAGTGGGGAGCAGCGACGTCAGCAGTGGGCTGCCCTGCACCGCACCACCTGCACACATCATCATTATTATTATTATTATTATTATTATTATTACATATATTATTATTAATCATGGGATTTCATTCATTTGCCATTATCCTGAATTCACACAAAACTAATTTAATCCGAGAAAATGTTGCCTGTTGGTAGGGCTGTACCAACACATCAATATAGATACATACTAGGGCTGGGCAATTAATAAACAAAATAAGTCAAAAGAGAGAGAAAAAGAGAGAGAGAGGAAGAAAGAGGTTGGTAGGACAGACAAATAAGAGAGAGAGGAAAAAGAGAGTGAGAACTGGTGAGAGAGAGGGAGAAGATAAGAGAAAGGGGGAGAAAGAGAGATTAAAAGGGAGAGAAAGAGTCAACATCAATCGGACATCATATTGTAACATCACTGTTTTTTCTTAAAAGAGGAGAATGTTTTTCATTTAAATGTCTGGTTGAGCCTAGGAATAAAAATGTTAAGTGATCTTACAGTTGCTTTGTTGTGATTTGGTATAAATGGAAGTGAGTGTGCACAGTAAAAGATATCACGGTAAAACATAAAGTTGTCACGTCTGCGCCGCCTCAGCCCTGCTCCCAGCAATCACGGTCGCCGGAATTTAGCCAGGGTTTGCTTTCACCCTTCTAACTCAATGACGATGGAATTATTGGTGATTATTTTGGACACCTCTGTTTGGTTTACGTTGTCTTGCTTAGGTTTCACTTTGACTTCCATGTTTAACACTTGTTTGGTTTGATTTCGTTCACTTGGACTTTCTATTATTAAGCCAGCTCTAATTCGGCTTGTCGTCTCGTCACTGTTGACGTTAACCTTGAATCTCATCTGCTACAGAGTGTTTAAATTTAATTGCCACAGTTGATCAAGGTTCGCTGTTGCGCTTACCAGTGGTGCCATTGTGCCCCGGTGAGTCTGCCATTCAGGGAGACTCTGGAAACTCTGTCTGAGCAGTTTGAAGTTGGTTTCACTTTTGCTCTGAGGACATGCAGTGTGTGATGTGAGCTGGAGCTCAGGTCCTTTTGTGTGATCACATCAGACAAACATTGCAGAGTGTCTCTATTTATGTTTTGCTGCATTTGATATTTATTGTACACCTGAACCACCTGAACACAAGGAGAGCAATACAACCTCAAGAAAATACCCTGACGGCAGACCCACGGATCAGAACCCAGCACCCATCCTCACAATAAAACGCCACCGGGTGGCCGCCACAGCACCTGGCAGTAATTCAGACAATTAGGAGCAGATGAAGCTGGCGTAGGGCAGCAGTGTAACGGCCAGAGTGGAAGGTCGCCGGTTTGAATCACGGACCGAGCAGTTGAGCAACGCGGCCGCCCCCAACCACTGCCTCGAACGCTGCCTATGTCGGCTGCTCACGTTCTTCATGGATAGGTCAAATGCAGAGGTCACGCATTTTGTTTGTGGCGCACTGTGTTCTTGTGCTGTGTTGTGTTCACGATGACAAATAATCCCTCACTTTAATTCAGAAACAAGTGCCACTACAAAGCAAAGACAAATGCTAGATATGACTGCAAAAAAACTTGAAAAGAAATGACTAAAATGATGGTTGTTTACCGCGTTAGGAAAATACTGCAAAATACCTTTGGGTAACAGTGGGTTACAGAGGTTAAAATACGTATACTATGATATTGTCTCATATTGATCGCTGGCTCCTGGGTTGGATCAAATCCAAATCATATTGTTGCAGATAATATAATATCGTATCATGATGAATCTTGTGATTTGCACCCCTGTTAGTTGGTTAAAGCTGTTCTTTACCTTTAATTTTAGATTTTTATACACGGCTCATCGTCCCGGAAATTATTTCCAGCTCTTGCCCCGCATACAAGTCGGATTAAGCGCTCAACCTTTTTTCTTCCTGAGGAAAACCAACTCTCTGGGAGATCAGATACGGGAGCGCTAATGGCCAATCAGGATTAATTAAAACCTGTTTACTGTTTCCTCCTGCCTTCTTTTTATGCCTTCCATTTTCACAACTCTCTTTTAATCCATCCTGACCTAGGCTACACCAGATAAGAGCCAACTTTACTTCAGCATCAGCATTAAGTTGCTTTTTTGGATCTTTTTAGCACTCTGACTAGCATAAAGTCAAACAATCCCAGTATCTGAGCTCTTTTATTCAGAGCCGGAAGAGTTTTAAGACTGCAGGAGAACAGACTGGTCGCTATCTCTGAGCTAAAGTTAACTGTTTAGCTTATTACACTTTGAAAGTATAAGAGTGTCAATAGCGAGAGAGAGAAATGGGCTTAAATGAGAGAAAAGAGAGGGAAAAGAGGCAGAAGTTCCTAGAGAAGAACCTGAAAGTCACACTTATGTAAGTACAGATACTCCTACCAAAATTAACTATTACTAAAAATTTACTAAAGTTCAAGTCACCTTACTAGAATTCCTAGAATACGCTAGAATATAACTAACTGTACTTGAGTAATGAAAGTACAAGTACAAGTGCAAGTAAATGTTAATAACAACAGAACGCTGTCTAAACTTTTAATATTAGAATGTTTACTAAGCATTTTTAAAGCATGGTAAAGAAAAATTTTGCCTCCATCACACACACACACTTCAAAAACAGGGCTTTAAAAACCTAATCTGGCACCTCGAAACACAAACAATGTCTTCAAAGCCTTAAGAATGTACAGAACACCAACCTGTTTTTTCTACATAGCTTTATTCAACCTTTTCCTCCCTCCCTTTTTTTTTTTTTTTCCCTAACGCTCTTTTTCCTCCTTTTGCTTGCACCTCTTGCACATAACAACCTGCTATTTCATTGAAACCAGAGCCATTTCATCCGATAGGACTTAATCTTTTCCCACTCAATGAAGAAAAACACGCGTCGGCATGGCCAGGGTGCTGCTTCATCTTCTTCTCCGCTGCTTAGAACACGCTGCTTCTGCTATTTCTTCCTCCATGACTGCTTGTGGGATGGCTGCTCAGTGCTTACATCAACAGATAGCCGACAGGTTGAGTGTGGAGTGATGCGTGAGCACGTCATACGTGATTCATAGACCAACACAAGTCAGCGCTCACAAGCTTTGTTGCGGTCACCTAAACTAACAGCGGCAGAGAAACGCGCTAAATCTAATGGATTTTGTAACGAAAGTAAATCTACACTGCTGAAAAATGTAGGTATCGGAGTAAAAGTATGCAATTCTGTCAGGGAAATGGAGGAAGCAAAAGTGAAAAGCGACAAAATTTTAAAAAAACTCAAGTAAAGTACAGACGCTCCCAAAACATACTTGAGTACTGTTAGAGCCATTTTGTGTGTATGAATGTGTGAATACTTAGATTTAATGTTTGTAGTTGCTTGGTAATAGAAAGTAGAGAAATATTTCTGAACCTTCCATAACTTCTCTATGTGTACAGTAAGTTACTATAGAATTATATTACTTCATGACACACGTTAAATGTACTAGTATGTAACAGTATAGAAGTAATACGTGTCTTTACGCGGCTCGTAATCTGAGGTATATATAGGATGTAAGAATGTAAAAGAACTAGTTTTTGCATTGAATGTGATAGAGCTGATAGCTCAGGAGCGCTACAGTTTTTTGGCCGTCACGTAACGCCTACACATAAAGTATCTTTGTAGTCTTAGGGATTCATTTCTTGCCTGAATTGTAGTAAAGAAAAGACGACGAAAGACAACTCAAGACTCAAGACTCTTTTTTAGGTGTCGCGTACAAAGACAATTTAAGAGCTCTTAGCAAATGAGACGGCGTTGTGCTTCTCACAAGTACAGTAGTGAAGTATTATTACTTCGTTACTATACGACACTGAAAAGAGGAGAGTTAATTGGAGAACTAGAAAGAGAGGGTCTGGTAAGAGACAGAGAGAGTAAGAGGAAGAGAGGAGATGAAGGCTATTGAGAAAAAGGAGCTTCTGTCAGAGAAAGAAAGAAAGAAAGAAAGAAAGAGGTTGGTGAGAGTGGAAAAAGAAAGAAAGAGTATTAATATTTCATCCATATTTGTATGGGAAGCCATGTGGGACTTAGAGCACTGAAAACATGCACACACACATTTAATCTACACGTCTGATATGTACTACTTCCCATATGCAACTCTTCAGTCCTCACCTCACCCTATCTCTCTCCTGCTCTGTCTCTCCATTCCTCTCTCTCTCTCTCTCTCTCTCTCTCTCTCCCTCTCCTCTCTCTCTCTCTCTCTCTAACCACCTTCTACACTCACCCTTTACATTTCCTCATTATCTCTCCTTCTTCTTTTTCACCCCTCCCTCTATTACCCTCCCTCTCTCCTCTTTCTCCCACCTTCTCTCTCTCTCTCTCTCTCTCTCTCCTTCCTCTCCCTCTGTCTTCCTCTGGGTCCCTCACTGCCCCCTCTCTATGTATCCCCGCTCATCTGTTCTCTCTCTCTCAGCAGGTGGAGCAGCTCTGTGTTCGGTGGGCATTCTGATTGCTGATTAGCTATGTGCAACAGTAAAATCTCATTATCTGTGTGTTCTGGAGTTGTACAACTCATGATCACTGCTGGACACGCAAGAGCGGTTTAATCCAAACACCAAACAACATGATGCACCTGTGTTCTAGCAGGTTCCACCTTCTGCTGAGGGGCAAGAAGAGGTAGCTCTGCGCCTCTCACTGCTGAACTGACAACTCCATTAGCAACTGCGATTATTACTCCATCATCACCACCACACCTACACGTGCAGGCCCAATCCTCGTAGTGCGACAACCGCCTAAACTATCGTATCTTCATATTAGCGACACGCGGCAACTTGAACTGGGAACTGTAAAATATCTACTTCTCTCCTAAGTCAACATAGCCACCAGAGTTTTTCAACCCGTCATAAAGAATGTTCAAAACCTCCACTTTTAAAGGACATGGCAACAACGCAGAGAAGCTGGAGAGAGAAGTTGATAAGAGAAAAGGAAGAATGACAGACAGGTTGATGAAAAGAGAGAGACGCAGAGAGAGAGAGAGAGAGAGGTTGTTAGTGTGTGAGAGAGAGGGGATTGGTGAGAGAGAAGTTTCAGTAACATGAAAGAAAAAGAGAGAGAGGAGGAAAGTTGGTAAGAGAGAGAAAAAGAGGTCAGAAGGACAGTGAGAGAGAAAGAGAGAGAGAGTGAGCGAGAGGTTGGTAAAAGAGAGAGATTAAAGGAGATGAAGAGACGGAGGCTGGTAAGCGAGAGAAAGGGAAAGAGAGAGAACGAGAGAGAAAGAGATGTTGGTTGATGAGAGAGTGGGATTAGGTGGCCCAGGAAAATGGGCCGCTCCACTTAATCTTACTTAAGATGGCTTAGGAGACGATTTATGCCCTTTCAGTTCGTTCTCTCACTCCCTCTCTCCTTGCACTTGAACTGAGCAACGTTCTACCCACTTAGAATAGCCAGTGTGATTAAAGTTTTAAAAAAAAAGACCGAGATAGCAGTGGAGGAAGATGGAAGAGAGTCAGAGGTGGGGGAAAAGAGAGAGAGAGAGTACTTTTAAAAAACAAGGCTGAGATGAACTGTGTGAGAGAGGGAGACAGCTGTGCAGGAAGTGGGAGAGATACAGAGAGACAGCAGTTTAGAAAACGAGAAAGAAACATTAAAAGAGACACATGAATGATGTTAAAAAAGAGAAAAAGAGACAATAAGGTAGTGGAGAACGAGAGAGACGGACGTGCAGGAATAGGGAGAGAGAGAAAAGAAGGGAGAGAGAGAACTGTTAAGGAAGAGAGAGAGAGAAAGTGACAGCAGGGAGAGGAAAAGAGAGAGCAGAGAAAAAAGAGAGTGATAATAGTGGAGGAGGAGAGAAGAAAGAGAGAATGTGACAGCAGTGGAGAGAGAGAGTGATGGCAGAAAAGAAAGACGGTGGCATGAGTGGAGCAAGAGAAAGACAGCAGTGAAGAAAGATACAACGTGACAGAAGGGTAGGAAAAGAGAGAGACTAGAGTAAAAAAAGAGAGAGTGATAGTAGTGAAAGAGGGAAAGTGACAGCAATGAAGGAAAAGATAGTACAGAAATGGATGAAAAGAAAGATCAGGTATGAGGGAAAAAAAAAGAGAGAGAGAGAGAGAGAGAGAAAGAGAGGAAATAACAGCAGGGGAGAAAGAGAGAGACACTAGAGTGAAGAAAAGAAAGAGTGAAAGTGGTGGAGGAAGAGAGACAGCAGTAAAGAAAGAGGGAAAGTGACAGCAGTGACGGAAAACAGAGTGATAGCAGAAAAGAAAAAGTGTGGCAGCAGTGGAGGAAGAGAGAGAGATGAATGGCTGAGACTACGGTACAGGCCGATACGAGCTCATTTCCAATAAAATGGTTTTGGGGTTTATAGCGAACGGCAAAAATAAAATTAAAGAAAGGAACAGGACGGAAGATGGAATCACACCATGTTCTAATGTTTGTCCAACACTTTTTTTCTTTTTTATCTTCTCAATATGTTTTTTATTGAACAACAAAATAAGTACAGAGCTACCCAAAAAAGGGCACAAGAAAACTCAAAATAGTGTTCCTATTTTCAGTTTACAGTCTTCAATGATCATCGCTTCCCTCTCCCCTCCCGCCTTACATTATGATTGAGGTTCCAATAAAACAAGGTAAAAAAAAAACAACATATATATATATACATATATATACATATATATATATATTATTGTTATATATATATATATATATATTTATAAAATATATATTATAAAATAAATATCAGAAAAACTCAGATATCTGTGTCGTCAGGTGGGGCGTCTAAGGATTCTACGAGAGATAGCAAGTTCTATCAAAGCTCTTTAAAGAACCTTTGAGAGAAAATCTCAATTTTTCCAACTTGATAAAGGACTTCTTTGACCCATTGAGCATGAGACGGAGGCAAAGTATGTTTCCATCTCAGTAGAATCAACCGCCTGGCCATCAGGGTGCAGAAAGCCATGGAATGGCGAGCTTCGGTAAATAAGGAATCGTTAAGTGGGATACCAAAAAGAGCAGAGAGAGGATCCGAATGCGGTGGGAATTTATAGGCCCTTCCTAGTGTATCAAATGTTGTGGTCCAGTAGTCTGTTCATTTAGAGCATGACCAAAACATATGTACGAGGTCCGCGGGGGCCTGGCCGCAGCTATTGCACTTATCAAGTACATTAGGATAGATTCTGGATAATCTGTGATTAGTATAGTAGATCCTACTACTACGAGCTTGCATTGCATCAGACCCGTGTCGGGCACAGATAGAGGAGTTGTGTGCGTACAACACTTTTTTGAGATTTTATACCTTTAGCTTTTATTTGTCAAAATTTAGTCAAAAATTTTTATTTAGTTTGTTTTTAAATTGTCCAGTTATGATCAAAATCAATATCGGCCCCGAAAATATCGGCGGCTGTTCAACATGCACAAAGTGTTGCTCTTAACAAGACAAAACAAATACCGCTGACGGATCTGAACGACTTGAGATTCCTATTAAGATCAGTTTCAGCTGGGAGAGGACATACACACACACACACACGCACCCACACACACATACACACACACACACACACACACGGAGGAAATTTCGAGCGAGGTCTTAATCTCTCCATTATCAAAGGATTATGGGTTTGGATGACTCATAATCTTAGACAGTGCTGTTGTAAGAGAGGAGGAAGATACGGAGGATGAGGAGAAAACAGAGACAGAGAGATGGGGGGGAAGAAATACAGCAGCGGAGGAAAGCAGAGAGAGGGAAACAGAGAGAGAGAAACAGTGCACAAAGGTGAAGAAAGAGACAGAGCAGTGGAATAAAAAGAGAGACTCAATACAGTAAGACATGAAGAAAGACAGCAGAGAAAAAGAGAGACAAAAAGAAGGAGGCAGGGAGACAATTCGGCAATGCGAGTGCACATGTTTAAAATAGGTGTTTGCCATATATGTGTTTGTACAAACAAAGCTTTAAAGAAACTTTCAGACTCTCACACTAGAGGTTGTCCGATTTTTTATTTTTTTACGGGGCAGATATCGATACCGATTATTGCTAGGTAACGGGGGGGCCAATAACTGATATTTGGAACCGATATGCAAAAAAATCTGTCAAAATTTAGAATTTTACAAACACCAACACAAAACTTTATCAAAATAACTTTATTGTTTATAATTACTTTAACTTTAAATAATCTTAAATAAACATTGTAGTCACATTATAAAACTGTGAAACTGAAACTTGGAATTTAAACGTTTTAGTATTCTAAATTAAGCAGCAGCAGGTTGTGCTGAAGAAAGCAAAGCTTCTCAGCGTGCTCTCCACAAACCTGGACCTCGTGTGACATAGAGCCAATCAGAGACTGTTGTGGGCGAGACATTAAATGAAGCAGTGAGTCGAGAGCAAACGACACAAAGAGCCACAGTAGCGCACCTTGTAAGTCAAAATGAAACACTGATACCAATAATCTGCAAAATGCCTAATATTGGTCCCGATAATTGGCCCGGCTGACAATCGGTCGACCCTTAAATCACAATGGAAAGCCAGACAGCTTGAAAGTCTAAAGCAACTAGGTTTGAAGTGAGGGACTGTGTTTACTCCAAAACAAACTTCCATTACCCCTTGAAGAAGATTTTTTCTCCCTACAGAAAGAATTTCAGGCACCTGTGGCATCGTTACGCTTATAACAACGGATGCACAACAATCAGAATCATATCGGAATCATATCGGAATCGGCACTATTAGTGTTTTTTTTTAAGTCATCAGCATCGAACCGATGCTTCGATTTTCCTGATATTTTCCACCGATATTTGATGACACATTTATTGTACATCGGAAAATTATTTGCAATTGTGCAAGGCATGTCCAAAATCAGAGGTGGGATTTTATACGGCCCGCGTCTTCTGTCTTAAAATATGTGGAGTTATTTTGTGTCAAAATTCTGAGCATGCAGTAGAACAGTCACAAGCAAAATTTCTTGTACTTATGCGCTCAACTCTGCCTGCATGCGCAAAAAGTTTTAACTAAATTGTTAAAACTAAATTGAGTGTTTATTTCACTTAACAAATGTGAGCTCGCACATGGGCTGTGTCCCATCTCAGGAAATAGCCGCAGTTGTAGCTTAAGGGCTCTCTACACACTAGGTAGTGCACATGGAGTGTTACACGCACTTTATTGGACTTAGTACACCACATTGGGCAGGAAATGACTTTTCCTTAAAATTTTGTGCACTACGCCCTCGCCCGACTCTGCTTTCACACTCGCTTGACTTGCCGCTGTATTAGAAAAGTCAAAAATAAGGTGTTATTTTTGTGCCAAAATAGTTTTTACACGCTCAATTCTGCCTGCACTTGTGCTCGGCTCTACCTTAGTTATTACTCAGCATCGGTATCGGCAGATATACACCTTAAAAATATTGGATATCGGCATCGGTCAATAATTTCCACATCGTGCATCCCTACATATAACAATGGCTCGTGCTGGTGAATCATAACCTATCATAAAAGATTAGCGGTTTTATTCATGAAATTGAGCCATAATTATTCTATAAAGACTTTTGAAATGTAAAATACTTAAGCTCTGGCTCTTCTTGTGCTCACCCCATTTTCAGCTTTTGACCACATGAATACTTTTAGCATGAGTCCTACACATAGATATGGAAGGAACAGAAAAACCCCAAAAAAGTTAGTGTCAGATCCCGAAATTCACCCTCAACGTCTAAAAAAACAAAGAAACATGACGTCCCGAGATGCTGTGTCGACCAGAGGGAGAAAAAAGGCCCCTTGATTGACGAATGCTACAATTAGACGAGCGCAGCTGCAAGAGCGCTGAGATTGAGGGATCTAAAATTAACCGCGCAGGCAAATTGCTTGGAACGCAGCCGTCATTATCAGGATCTAATTGGGTAACGTGTCAATAATGTGTGCCAATCATAAAAACGGCTTGGAGAAGAACGGATGTGAAGAAAGGGTGATGAGTGCTGTTTTGTAGATCATTGTTATGGGAAGAAGTTCAAAATTTGATTTTAAGAGAGATAAACCAGCACTTAGAGCTTAAAGTGAGCGGTTATTTGTCATTGTGAACATATTGTGACCTCTGCAATTATATATACTAATATAGCATTTTGTTTTGGCATATAAAAGCTCGTTTTCACCACTGGTGGAGTGATACAGTAGGAGAAAGATGGAAAGATGAGATGTTCTAGCAGGGGGCTGATTTTAAATCGTAATTTAGATGCAAACTATTCCAGAAATCCAGGACTGCTGGGTATAAAATGATTGCTGAGAATAAAAAGGTGAAGAAGTACAAAAAGAGAAATAATAAAGGCTGTTTCTAGATGTTTCTAGCTGAGACAGCTGTTACACCAGGAGCTGCTGATTTAATGTTAAGCCCACATGAGCATCCAGCTAGCCACAAGAAGAGTAATAGCACTCCTTAAAGAGCTGCACATATTACTGATTGTAATTTTGTGAAACTTTATTTGCACATAACATTAATTGCCAACACTACTGATTGTAGCTTTCTCCACTTGACTACCATAACAATATTCATTCATTCATTCATTTTCTGAACCGCTTAATCCACATCGGGGTTACGGAGACCGGAGCCTATCCCAGAACTATGGATGCGGGGTGGGGACCAACGCTGGGCGGGGACCAACGCTGGGCGGGCGCCAACCCACCGAAAGGCATACACACACACACTCTTACGTTCACACCTTACGGGGCCAATTTTAGAGTCACCAATCCACCTATACTGCATGCCTTTGGACTGTGGGAGGAAACTAGAGCACCTGGAGCAAGCCCACGTGAACACGGGGAGAGCATGCAAACTCTACACAGAAAGGCCCTACAGCCGACCCGGGGAACGAACTCGGGACCTTCTCGCTGTGAGGCGGCAGCGCTACACACTGCGCCACTGTGCCGCCAGTCTTGGTGAATAAGGCCCAATCTTCTTGGTGAAGTGAGGTTACAATACGTATAATCAATGTTTTCATGCTTTCAGTCAATCACCAGCTTGAGCTGAATGTGGGTGTATGTGTTTTTGTTAGGCGGACAAGTGAGGCTGAAGCATCCGTAAATGGTCAGACAGTTCGGGACCTAAGAGAAAACTAGCTGCTTTTCAACTTCGAGAAAAACACTCCAGTTCTATTTAATCTCCGACTTACACACACACAAACACACACACACACACGATTAAATATGGTCTATGAGAACAACAACAATGGGTGTTTTCTGCAGCGAATAAAACAAAGGCTTGAAATATTTCACTATGAGTACAAATGATCTTTTTTGGCAATATTCTAATTTGGAAATACTGAAATACTTCAAAACTTCATATGCTCACTCATCACTCATTAAGTGATGGCCAACAGCTTGTAAAAATCAAAAATTCTTTGTTTGTTTGCACTGGAAATAACCTGGAGCCACGTCGTCTCGTCTCTCTATGTATCTGTACAGTATATAGCAGAGATGACAATAAAGTTGACTTTGACTTTTGACTTTGACTTTGAAAAATCCAAAAAAGGGCTCAAAATATTTCACATAACAGGAAATACGGCATTTAAAATATTTCAATATTAAAAAATTAGAATGTTGTTTAAAAGGTAATTC